>JAQGAK010001419.1:0-33124 GCA_034696945.1 Lipothrix lubbocki | reverse complement strand
ATGTTAAAAGATATGGTGGACAGTGGTTAGTGGACAGTGGACAGTAAATTTCTGGCCCGTTATCGACATAACAGCCGTAACTTCATTTTGTAGCTTCCACGAGGTTGGCTATTATGACTTAGCAGCTTTGATTGATCACGTCTTGTTGACAACTGGCAACAAACAGGTGTCAATCGTGGGCCAGTCCATGGGCACGACGGTGTTTTTCATTCTTGCATCAACCAGACCGGAGTACAATGACAAGATTAAAGCGATGG
Organism: Lipothrix lubbocki; assembly: GCA_034696945.1. Taxonomy (NCBI): domain Eukaryota; kingdom Metazoa; phylum Arthropoda; class Collembola; order Symphypleona; family Sminthuridae; genus Lipothrix; species Lipothrix lubbocki. The sequence goes on along the minus strand of JAQGAK010001419.1, from coordinate 32,867 downwards.
TTGCCCTGGCTCCTATCGCCTTCTCTTCCCACATGACTTCCATTCCAGTGATTTACCTAGCGCCCCTCGTGGTCATGCCGGGTGAGCCAACTGAGATTATAGCGGCCGCGGTTTCCAGAAACAAGACTGGAGAATATGTAGCAAATAGTTATTTGGATCAAAGGTATGCTATTATAGCATGTGCTCCATATGTCTTTGCCTTCGCTGTCTGCACTATTCCTATTTTTGCTGCCTTCGGTTTTGACTACAAACAGTTGAATGCGGTAATTAAAAATTAGCTAACGCTCAATTAAAATTTATATATACCTATTAATTATTTTTAAATATTCTGTTTTTTTGTTTTCGTCAGGAAATAATTGAAATTGAATTATTAATTCGTTTCTTATATGAAGGCATTAGTATTACTAACAGCTATGAAGTTTTTAAGTTATCTGTATTATCATCTTATTATTTTTAACTAGTCCATCGTCAATTACGTCTGGGGACATTACCCGCAAGGATCGTCGGCTAATACTTTCATTCACTACGGGCAGTTAATAAACTCCGGAAGGTTTTGTCAATTCGACTACGGGGAAGGGAAAAACAAGGCAACGTATGGCTCTCCAACCCCTCCAGACTATGATCTGACAAAAATTACAAGTCGAGTGTATTTGCTTGCTGGGCCAAACGATAGGGTTGCAGTTCCGGAGGTAGAATTAATTATTGTTTCAATCACAAATGCAATTAGGTTTCCTATAGATACATATAGATACTAAAAATACTAATGAATACCTAAATGTTTAAATTTTTATACCTAAATGCGCTTAATTTTTTATTTCCAAGGACATTCGCACGCTTTATTCGAAGCTGAATAAATCAATAACCACTTTGACATACGTTGATTATGCTGATTGGAACCACATGGACTTCCTTTTTGCCAATGATGCCAATTTCTATGTGAATATTCCAATTGTCAATATTTTAAATGGCCTTAACTGATAATAATCTTCATTCGGTTATACCGATCTGACATACGATGTGACCTCGGACACATATATCAGGACTCAGTTAAAAAAGTTAATTAATTTTAATTAAATAACTATTCTGTACTATGAATCAATGAAGCTTCCGTGGACAATGTTGTTTCAACGCGATGGGCTTACTTTGTTTATGTTTAATAATTAAATTACAAATCTTCAGGTACGAATTTATCAAAACTCTGTTAACAAGAAAACACTTTTTTCCATATTCAAACACCCACTTACTTCACACATTATGATCCTCGATTACTGTCGTCAATGGATCGAACATAATTTTACTATTCTACATAGTTATTATATACTTATAGATGTTTCCAAGAAGAATAAATTCCAAGTAAATATAAATCATTATATACCGTTTAGTCCTACGTATATTTGGCAACAATTTACATATTACAAATGTGTTATTAAAGCTATAGTACAATATTATAATATTCCTAATCACTATTCGTCAATTTCCTTAATCCTATTATCTTCAACGACGGCAAGGCTAGTATCTCCTTTTAAAGGAACATCCCCATTCTGATCTGCATCTTCAATACCCGATGATTTTGATTTCAGTAGTGCTTTCTTTTTGATTCGCCACTCCACGAACGCAAAACAAATTGATGCCAACAAACAGAAAATGACTAGAATCAATAGCTGTACGTAGAGTCCCATGTAGGGATTAATGAAGAAGGCTCCCGCTGACGCAGCCGATTGTATAAACTTAAAAATGGCAAAAGCCGCTGCAGATTTCTCTTTATAGCCTGAAGCGAACATGGAGATTAGTTGGGTTTGGAAGCAGGCGTCACCGAATCCTAAAAACACGAATTGCATTAGATCTTTATTATTTCTGCAAAATTCATATCCAGTGTAAATTGCAAATTTTATTGTTACAAATGATTTGTAATTATTACAATAGCATTGCAGGCTTAAATACATACCTAGAAAAAATGCACAAAGAAGAGCCAATGGCACCAAAGGTTCCTTGAAATATGATACAGCATCTGTTGCTCCATGAGGAGCATCGTTTGGTAAATTCAAGTATACTAAACCATAGCAAGCAACATGTGTAGCCAGTCCGAGAATGATAATAGGAGTCTGACCTGTAATAGTAAATAGTTCAAAAATATAATAAAAAATTCCGTAGATCACTTCACCATTTTATTTATATTGGTATAATTTATAATTTTAATTAATTAATAATCATTTTTAAATCCAGATATATTTTTACCTTTCTTAGTGGTCACAGGTCCCAAAAGTCCAAACAAACCTCCGCCAACAACTTCTCCCACACCAATAAGAATTCCCGAAAGCCCGACTAATCTCTTAACATCTGATCCAAAAGCATTGGTGAACCCCACGGAAGTAGAGTATACACCACCGTAAAAACTTTGTTCTAAACCGGTATATAAACTTGCAACTGACAGAAGTAGCATATGAGGAGTTCCTGCAAGTGCGAAGGCTTCTTTCATGGCATTCCAAGCTGCAACGAATCCACTGGGATTTCTTCTATTGCTTCGTTTCCCCACGGACTCATTGTCGTCATCTTTCGTCTCTTTGGGGTCGTTTCTATTATCATCGGAAACATCTCGTGTAAATAATTTTTAATTCAATACCATTTAAGAATTTATAAAATATTTTAATAAAGTATTTATGGAGTTAATTAATACCTTAAATCCTTTAGTAACAAAAAGCACAGAACTCCAATGAAGCAAACTGCAGACAGTACTCCGAAAACAATGAGTCGTGTTTCCGAATCAATGTGCTTCTTCCCTAGGAACTGCCAGTAAACGAAGATGTTTCCGAAGAATAAGCTGAAATGAGTAAGTTGAGTATTTATTATGCTGTTGTATAAGTCTTAAAAAACTTTGCAGTAACTACATAGTAGCTCTTAAATATGCAGGTCTAAATAAATTTAAATCTCATTTTGCTCAGTTGAGCATGAGAATTCACAAGACTGGGAGTTTGAATGCATAAAGTAAAGGGTCAGTTACATGTTACCTTGAATTCTTCAACATGAAACCCTTTACGAAAATGTCCAAAAATATATCTGCTATTACTTGTTATGTTGCCTGTTTCTAGTTGCTATTAATAGATAAATACATGTAATTCAGTCCTTAACAGGTACTTCATTATGTATGTATACTTATAGTTTTAGCATTGGTACTTGAACTTGTACCCTTCACCACGACGTCGTAATCGTTGACACAAGGTTAGGTTAGGGAAAAGATCAAAAGGTAGTTGAGAAATCAAACTTTAAACTATGATCAGTGTTATAATAAATATAACCATGACTTTGGTTTGAGGTTACATATGAATTTTGAATTGAGAGGGTGAATAAACTATGAAAGTGTGAGTACATTAATTTTCAAAATTCGCATGATTTTACGTTTTTTCCACTTGTTGAGTTGACCTACAAATCTCCTGTGTATCTATGCACAGCGTAGTGTATCTTTGCTAAAAATAATATGTGAAAAAAAACATATTTAATTACCTGCACTGATTGATCCCCCAAAACACTCCGGAATTCCTGGAAATAGTTGTTGGGGAAGATGTCAGGGACAGAAAGTTGCCTTGAGCGGTCCACAGGACGGCAGCACCTGCGCCGATCGTGGCAGAAGTTAAGTACAGGATCCATGCAGTTGGGTACAAGAATCCGACAATGAACAGGAGATAGAAGATTGAGGAGAAAAACAGAGCCTTTTTGGCATGAAGAACTGCTACAATTGAGGGAGCAATCCATGCTACAACTGCAAATACGGCGTAAACGATTGCAAGTGAAATGTAGCCATCTCCGGCGAAGGAAGAGTCTTCTTGTTTCACACTGTCTATTACTGTTTGCTGAATGAGTGCATATCATAACGTTTATAAATATTTATTAACAGCAATTATAGGAATGGTTACATATAACTATTTTAATAATTTTACACTTCTCCTGTTATTAATATTTATTCATATAGTCTAGCCACACTAAAACTTCAAAACATGCTTAGATTAACGTATCAACAAACCACGGATGATGCTAAAAATAATTTCGTACATAGCTAATACGTTAAATTGTAACTATTATTGTGTATTTTTACCTCAATTATACATGTCGTCATAAAGGCAGTAAAAATCAGCATGAAGCACCCGCTGAGCAGGAGCACTTGAGCGAATTTCCCATCTTCAAAGATCTCAGCCTTTTTAAGTTTAGTAAACATTATGGTAGCTTATTGTTCCGTTCAATTTCGTAGTTCCCTGAATGAAGCAAATAATATTACTGGTTCAATTTTCGTCATTTACACATTATACAAAATTCCAGATTTACACGCTGCACTTATTGTGTCCAAGTATTATTCTCATAACCTTTATCACGGAACAAATTTTTTAAAAATAGTGAAACTAAACAAAAATCTTGTTAAGCCAGAAGCGGAAAGTAAATAGGAAGAAATTTGAAGAATGGAATTTTGTGTACTGTAAACTCCTAAACAGCTTCTTATTCACTCACATCCACCAGACAAACTCAAATACAGTAAAAGTCTCTTCTTTGAACTACCAAGAAGAACTAACGTGGAAGATGCGGCGTGCAAGTGAGCAGGTACTGAGGAGGAATTATAATGCTTCCGTTGAATAACAAAATCTCAAAAGATTCAAGTCACTGGGCTACAAAATAAGGGCCAATTAACTTGTCAATAATATACAAGCAATAATCAAGCTCATAGACAAGTGGACGGACTCACCGTCCTGTTCAGAATGTAATGAGATAAATGCAATTTGGAATAAGCAATGAAACAGAATGAAAAGAGAAGATACATAAGTTAGCTTATAATATACAAAACAATAATAATATATGGAACAAGATAGGGAGTGGATGGATATTAGCATAAACTGCGGGTAGAATACTAAACAAGGTAAAGGTACACAAGGAGCAGATTATGTGATGATAATAGAAAAATATGAAAAATAATAAATTGTCAACGATATGATATACGCACGTGAGTATGTACACATATGTACTTCTATACTTCCACTTACTTTTAGTATGGATTGTATATACGGCAGTATTTAGAGATGTTTCACCTTCGCAATATTCTATTTAATAAACACGTCGGTAAAAATCTGTTCTCTCACGCACTTTCCCAACCTTTGATTTCCATTTAGATTATCACCGCCCGATTTCCATTCAATGCCCGGTCGAACCTCAAAAGTCACGCTTATTGCAAATTATTACTGTTACACTGCCCTATAAACAATACACGATTTGTCTATAAAGTTCTTCCACTATTACAGGTTATACTTATATACTTGCTGTTAGCAGACGTCCAAACAGCGCGTCTACATGCAGTGACTGTCAATAATGAAATAAAAGTTAAGTATGAAGAGAAAGATAGATTTGGGAACAGTCGGCTGTGGACGTGCAGATTAAGAATAGGAAAGTAAATTGCAAGTTAATAAAAGGCTGTAGGATTACTATATATTCATTTTTCAACATGCAGTTTGCAGATAAGTGCGATATGTGTGTACCCATATGTATGTACTATACTTGTACATGTACACAGTTATACCTAAACACTTCATAGTCAAGTTAAAATATTGAGACTTGATGGTTGACTACACTTGAACGCTGTTGTTGTTCCGTCCGGTTATCTCTCCCGTAGTTACAATGTGCTTAACATACTACATGGTACTTAAAGCAGTTACACCTAACCATATAGGTATACATGTGTGTGGAATGGTGCATGTGTTAGGTAAACAATGTCATTTAACTCAGTGCTACACACGTCTGAGCACACAGCTCTTCGCAAACTACTAAATAGATTAGGCGGAATAGTATTATTGTTAGGATATTTGTGATGACACTTGTTGTATAGTGCTTATTTTCATGTATTTATTATTATAAGCATTGTAATTAGCTGCATATAAAGAGTTATATACTAGTTATATATTCTGTACTAAATTCATGTAATGACCGATTTGTCTTGTCACACGACTTGACAAGTTGGGAAATCCACGAATTATCGCAGGGCCGGACGTCTTGAAGAAGGGTTGAACTTTACCAGGATATTGCCCGATTGTGGTTATCAAGAGTATAGAAGATGTTCCACATCCACACAAAAGTAATTATGTCTGCATATATGTCTGTATAGCATTGATTGACTGCGTATAGTGCCACCATACCCTAATGCATTTAACGCACTTTTCGTAAGTTAGTTAATTATATATATTTTACAAACTTAAAATCACTTCTGCTTAATTACAATATGGTATAGCAAAGGGCTCATTATTAATTATATGTAACTACACTGGATTAGCATAGAGAAATGATTTCATTAAAGTCATATGAATGAGGGGTTGCGGTTGAGTGCATCTTATACAGTCAGTACCTCATTAGCTTTTATGCATCTGTTTCTTCTGTAATTATACACACCGATTGCCTAACTTTATGTCTCAAGTTCAATCGTTCAAGTACATTCCTATAATTGAGTTGAAAATGAGATCTTTAACTACATTTATGATTACTGTCGCTACTTGAACTGTAAATGTAATATGTCATAAATAGTTCATCACATAATTATCTTCGGTAGTGAATGTAGAAATTAACACATATTCGAACTGTAATTTGTCGTCTGATCTTAAATCAAGATTCGGTTATCAATAAAATTGCCTACAGACATGACACGACAGCAGTTACTACGTATAGAAAACTAATCACTTGCCGACTTTGGCTTTGACATTGATATTCGTACGAAGTGCTGTAAAAACTGTCCTTCATCTTAAGCTTGTATGGTTTCATGCTGAATGAATAAATGCCGATTTTGATGAGACTGAATACTTAACATGTTATAACCTTTTCATTACCAATGATCATTATCACAATAAATGTCGTATGTAGGTGTCATTTACAAGAAAATCAGAACCAGCATCATATTTTGTTCCATCTATTTTCTCCACAATGAATGTACATAATGTGCATAATAGAAATTCAATTTTCTCACACAAATCATCGGTTGCAATTACAATATGTAAACGAAAAGTATTGTTATTATTGATTTTGGAAGCTTTTGTGAACGAGCATGTTAACAAATCAAAAGAATGCAAAGATTAACTATTAATATACTGTAATTTGTTAATTAACAAAATATTATTAATTATTTTGTCTGCACAGCATGTAAATCCAATGGTAGTTGCGTACAATTATTAACTTACAAAACAAATGTACAACAATAACAACAAGTGTTCCTTTGTGAAGCAACAAGGACGTTTAATCTGAAAATAGACCACACCACCTTACAATAGAGAGAATGTAGTATGAAAATGCTACTATCAATGTACCTGTGAATAATTAATTATTAAATGCAATTAGGTGCGTTGATTACTGACTAATTACATCCAAACAGGGATACTGTTGCAAAAGCTTATTTGAATAATATGACAGCTATGTGGATCATATACGCTTTGTATACAGAACAACAGAACACAATCCAAGCAAACGTTTATTGAATATCACATACCCCAGGGCAGATTTGTCAAATCTTTATTATAGTGATGATAGCTACTACTACATGCCTTCTAACAGCATAAATACTGTTATTTACTTTGTTATTACACACAATTAAGGTTTGTAATTTCACTTGGATTTGACGTTTCAGACTGAAAGCTCGACCATAATAAGTAACATTATTATTGTAATTGTAACGGTGGTGGAGTGAAGCAAAATGTGTATTAATTGGTAAATCTGTACCTTATAGGTTTAACACTATAATATAAAGGTTATATAGTTTACTATATAGAAGTTAAATGAAACCACCCAGAGGATTTAACAACGCAACCAATATTTTCATTGTTATTAATCCCATTAACACAAGCGATAATATGGCATTCCCTGTCCGTTATTAGACACGATTGTTACAATTTTCTAGACTTGATTGGTTATTATATTCTATTATAAAAGTGGAATTCAAAGCTCGAAAAAGGGAAGAAAGGCGTACGTGGAATCGTTTGATCTTCATAACAGCATAATGCGGTTTGTTTTTTCTTACACAATGTAATAAATTTCAACAATAAGTAAACGGTGCACATTCTTTATTATTTAAATATACGATAGATATGAAATAGCCTAAGTAAGTACACTAAGCCTCATGCATTTATGCAGCCATAATTCATGCAGCACTGAAAATGAAAGTCATAAATGTAAAAGTAAAAGTTGATGTGAGGGTTGATTTTTGGAGCGGTTATTATTATTATGCAGATATTAGATAAATACATGAGCATTTATGCATTCAATAAGTATAATGTACTTATACATGCCGAAAGGATTTAGTTTTATAAATGCAGGTGTGACTATTTGTTACACGACAGATGAAAACTGGTGTGAATGAATGCATAATAAAAGTAGTATTATTGTGTTTGGATGACGTCTTTTTAAATATGAAAATACTCAGGTATTTTCCTTACTGCGCGGAATAGTTATATACTGGCCATGGTCAGTCAGTATTTAATACTTATAGCAAAATAACATTTTTATACCTTACTGTCTATGATGTATATAGATGTAAATCTACATTTATTACTTCTTCTTTCTGTTGTTGTTTAACCCTGTATGTTTATTCCTCATTGAAGACGTCGTGTCATTGACCTGATGGTGGTATAGAAATATTAAGTATACCCCGGCCAACCCAAAGTCTTTGAAAATGCTTTAGATGTGTGCTTAATTAATTTTTTGCAATTTTTCTCCTTGCATATGACATTCCTTATCATATCAATGGGATCCTCTTAAATTGCTGTACAATAGCTGTAATCACCAATCAGTTGTACATCCTTTGATTACATCAATTACATAGTTTGATTTCATATACAATTACATCCCATACCCATATTTCAGACGGCCTAAATCGGACAAGAGCGTTGGTAAATTCCGGAAATTTCGGGATGTTCCCCCAAGGTATGTTTTACTACTACATCTATCATTGGCCATACTTAAATGCATGCTAAAAATTAGCATTTAAGTATGTGCAAAGCATGCCAAAAAATCTTCAATATTAGCAACGCGTCAAATAATATGATGGTAGTGTTCACCAATCTGCATGTGTAACCCTTTTATTCATCATGTACTGGATAGAAGTCAAGTGCTACAAAACTCATTCACAATTATTACACAGTGTAATAAATACACACTCACTTGACCATAATCTTGCAAAAACTATACGATTGCCAAGCTAGCCAGACCAATAATGCAAATACAAGATTAGATTGAAAAAAATGAGAATTTGACAAACAACTACACAATTGCAAGGTACTTACACATTACACCTTTCATTATGCTTTACTGTAATAATAATAACAACATAAATTGTTGGAAAAAATTGAAATATGCGGCAGTTTTGGACAAACCAAATGTGCTAAAATGACAGCAGCATGCATATCTGGGGCGACTTGACAGTGACGATAATCATAATTGAGATTGACGTGGAGCCGTAATAGCTGTCATTTAAGAAGCAACCTGTACGAAAAAGATGTCAGTCTAGAACATTGGTTATAAACGGAAAATTTCATGAGTTCAATTGGATATTATACATGTAAACATACATCTATACATATACAGATATACATTTGAAGTTTAAATAAACTTGAAAAGATTAAGTAATATCAGCTGACTATATGCATTTTAGCTTGGGAGGTATTGTACACATCAGTTTTTACACTGGGAGTGAGACGGATTCGTTATAAAAATGTCACATAAGAGTTTATCTGTGTATTTGACCCAAAAACCAAGGCCAAGCGCAGAACTGATGCATGTGTGCGTATGTACTTATAGTTTTGTCTGATGTGACCTAATATTCATGACATTAAATATTTCCATTCGACAAATAAAATGTATCTACAGAGACTGAGGCCTGGACAATTCTAACATCTACTGTTCAATACCGTAGGATAAAAAATCACAAAATCTTTTATGACCATACTTAATAAAATCCATTCTGAAATCTGTTCTGACCGGTAGTAATGACACCATAAAATAAACCCAATGTTTTAAGTTCAATTTCCACGCTTTCCCTTTCCATGCAATTCTAACATTGGTATGTTATATTTTTAGTTAATTAATCTGGAGTGACATACAGTAATAATTACGTATAAGTGCATTGATAACCATCTGTTGCCTGTGTGAATGTATCGAATCAACAAGTTCATTAAAACATGGTCATCGTAGCATGATGAAATGGACTTTTTTAGGACAAGAACAAGACCAGGTGTATTTATTCGCAATTCAACATCTGTACTACAATTTATCTTGAACGTTAATAGACTGAGACTAAATGAAAACGTCTTCCGATTATGAAAATTTTAAGCTTATTGTATAGCCCAAAGCTATCTTTGTGTATTGTATTTTTACCATCTAATAAGTTATATTTTGACTGAATAGGTTTCTTACTATTTACTAAAAATATAATACTTCATATAAAAAGAGCCAGTCTCTCACAGAGAAAAGCGATCAGAATAATAGAATCAATCATACAACACAGAAATAGAAGGAATATAAAACAAGCATAAATGACGGAGGAAGTGGAAGGCAATCAGTGTATTCATATCCACATGATAACCACTGACTGACCAAACTGAGTAAGTACATAACCACTAATATTGTGTATAATAGGATAAGTGAATTTCACTCGGCAACAAAACTCACAACTTGACAACAAAAATGAAACTTCCATCAACTGCGGCTAACCGTATCTTTTTTATTCAGATCGAATGACTAGATCTGAAATCTTCTAATTCGACCAGCAACCTAATGACTGTTTCTTCTTGATAAGGTTTTCCAATTATCTGAACTCCAATCGGCATTCCTGTTGCGAATTTAGCCCCCTGTAAAAATTAAATAAATAATGTAATCTCTATATGTAGTCTGCAACAGAAGTTTGTAAATATTTATACTTATAGATATGAATTAATAATTCGAAATCACAAAATTCATACTTCTTTTGCCAATTTTAAATACATATCTCCTTCATCATTGTAAGCATCAACCTTCTTGCCACTTTCTGTTCCAAATGGAACATTTCCACACGGAAAATCAACTAGATTCCAGTAAGCAGTGTAGACAAACCCATCTAGAAGTATAAGTATAATGAGAGTTCAGGTTTTGTGCTCATAAAATAACGTCACAAATTAATTTTATGAATTTTATTATGTAAAATAGTAACTAATCTAAACTTACTAAGCAACGTATCAGCATCTTCAAGCCTCGGAGCAGGAAATGGGAACACTGGTGACAAAATGGCATCAAGCATTAACTCACTCATCTTGTCCAATACATCATTTTGGATTGCTTTTGCTTCTGAAAGATATTTCCACAGAATTTCCGATCGCTGCGCTGCTGGGTCACCTGCCAAGTCTCGGCTACTTCCTTTACTGATTAAGGATGTTAACTGAAGTCCTAAGCGCGATAAAAAGGTTCTACCAACCATAAACTTTGCAGCTACTGGAGAGATTTCATCATTTTTCAATTTCTTGTAGATCTGATTGCCTCCATCAGCTGAAGTCACGGCATTAAAAACATCCATTAAATGCCATGGATCAGGTACATCAAAAGGCACCAAAGTATGTCCCATTGCCTCCAAGGAGTCCTTTGCTCGCATAACAGTATCTGGGGTATCCCCAATTGTAGGAAAGTATGACAACGAGGTAAAGTAACCAATCCGTAAGGGTTGTTTTGAACTGTAGAGCTAAAATAGCAACCCGGAAAACGTACACTCATTTGATACTTATTACTAAGGCTTTTTGCTAATAATTGTGAGTTGTTTTCCTAGTCATGATTTTAACAAAGCTAATATTATTAATAATTGTTAAGGAGTTACTTCAGGATTCCAAGGTAAAGGTGCAGTCACTGGATCTTTCCTGTGCTGCTTGTGGTTTCTGAACAAGGCTGAATAAACGCTTACAAGGGTTTTAGCCTCCGCTGATAGTATTCCAGATACACCGGTGACTATTAAGCGGAAGAAAAAATAACACAACTTACAACATTATATAAATTTCATATGTTCCTAATACAATAAGAATAATATTTGAATGACTATATTAACCAAGAAATGTGTCTAATCTCAAATCACACAATGTAATAAATTCATTCTTATAATGCAATTTTAAAAAATTCATTCTAATTTTCGCTAAAAATGAAATCACACTAACCGCCAGCACATAGATCCAAGGCCGGCGTTACACCCCTGCCACTAAGCCGTCCACCAGTAGGTTTTAAAGTAGCAATCCCACAAAAATGAGCCGGAATTCTAACAGATCCTCCAATATCAGAACCAGTTCCGATTAGAGCACCACCTGCTGCAATCAAACATGCTGTTCCACTGCTGGATCCTCCAGGACCCAACATAGTGTTTAAAGGATTCACGGTCGTTCCGAAAATTGGATTGTCACTTCCAATAGAAAATAAAGTTTGAGGAACGTTCGTTTTACAGAAAGGATTAGCGCCAGCCTCCTGGAGCAGCTGAATGACAACAGCATCCCTATCTTTGGGTTTGTACAAATTAATGGAGAAACCCAAAGTGGAATCCATTCCTTGAACATTATGATCGTCTTTTATGCATATTGGCACACCATGTAAAGGTCCCTTAACTTTGGGAAGCGCGTCTAGTTCATCTGCTCTTTCCTAATTTCATACACAGAAATAATACATATTTAGAATTTATTCTTCCTGAATATTAACTGAATCTGTAATTAGACTATATTACTTACAAAAGCTTGATTAATAAATTCCGTGACGCAATTAAATTTTCTTGTCACATTTACAGCTTTGGATACATACGCTTCCAAAACCTCTCTGGCTTTTAATTCTCGAGCTTGTAGCTTCCTTACAAGTTCATCAAATGGAAGGGAAACAATTGCTACTTGATCAGCTCCGTATTGGTATTCTCGTTCAAGGGATTCCAAATGTTCTTCTCGTTCTCGTTGTTTCTTCAATCGTAAACTAGTCAAGTATCGGCGAATCTAAACAATCAATGCGGCTTTAGGATTATGAATGCACAATTAATATTATTAACATAATTATTAAATCTATTACTGTTTTGTTGACTTATTATTTTAAATCATGTCTTAAATGTATCGTTACCTGATAATCCCGAATTTTGTCGGCCGCATAGTATGCACCGACAAGGCCAAAACTGCCACAGAGAACCACCGGGACGATTGAATTTTTCCCCGTAAAATTCATAGTAACGTACTAGTACATTCAAATCGTTCTAATTGCCTAAAGAAAAATATTAATTATTTTCAAATTCTTTTATCATAAATGTCAGCTCTGAATTCATGTACTAATATTAATTCAATATTTTTATGGAATGATCTCATACAAACCACTTCGAAGCACTTCAGTAGCTTACCCGTCAGGTGAAGAACACTATGGACACTGGAAAGCCTTACTATAATGCTCACGAAAGAAAGGGAAGGTTTACAAAACTAGTTTTTGGATTGAAGGCTATAAAAAACAAGTAAGACCTTTTGCTATGAAGCTACTCCGTTTACTTTTGACATTGAAGTGGACTTTCAGATAGCAAGAAACGAACTTATATTCAATAAACAGTAGTTGCAGAGCTTTGCTTATTGCTCAAGCTATGCTTTTTTATGAAATGCTCAAGTGCAAGAAAAATTTCAAGAGTACACAACCTCCATAATATTAATTAAAGTTATGCGTCCATGCGATTGCATGAAAATATAATTATTACATCAGCAGCAGCAAAGTGAATGTTCACTTATTTAAATATTAAACTAAAAAGCTTTAATGCAGCTTTAATACACATAGCTAACTCTGTGACTGACCTTCTGTGTAGTAATGAGACGCTTGAATATGCACGCATCTTATTATAATTTAATATAAAAGTAATAATAACATTAATGAGAGTTGTCACGATTAAATACTAAGTGAAGATATTAAACCTCGTATTATCCTCATTGCCATTGCCAATAAATTAATTTAGAGTGTGCCAAATGTCGACAATGAGGACAAACCAGGAAAATGTGCATGTAAATAGTACTGATAGGTTCAATTATTCTTAACCATTGAGGTTGCAAATGACTGCAGAAAATCGTTCCAGGAAAAACAAGACTAAGCAAAACATGATTAAATGAAAGTAGTAATTTATTTGTCTTACTATTATTCTAAAACAACATATGTTATGCAACATAACATTAAGTTGTTAAATAGGAAACAAATGTAACATCACGAAGTCTTATCATGCCAATAACAATAACAACATCAACAACGACTCACTAACCTACATAACTTCCAATAGTACCAAAGGCAATTATAGGCACTTAAACTATTTGTTGAGGTCGAGCTTTAAAAAGAAGAAATTGCTAAATACGAGAGTATTACAGAAATATGTCGACCTTCAGAATCCGACTCAATAAGCTCATGCATGATTAACCCCTTTGTTCCAGACAAGCCGAGCGACTCCCTGGTGGTTTCATCCATTTAATTCTACCAGCCAAATACTCGATGACCAAATTAGGAAATCTTGCATGAGCCACGGACGCTTCTACCATTGCTATTTGCTCACCCTCCTCAAACACCAGTGTGTAAAACAGTTTGTCCGCCTGTTCATCTCGCTGAACGAATATAACTGCCTTGGGTGTCAGCTTTGTGGACGTTTCTTCGTAGTCTACAACTTCTTCCATGTCCTCGGAAGATCCGGCTTCACTTCCCTGAAAAATCAAAAATGTTTGAAGAATTTATCGTACCATCCAATTTTTATTTTTTAATTATGTATAATTATTTGAGCATTATTTATGTATCATGAACCATGAACCACTAATGAGATATCAAATTGAGCAATTTAAAAATACTTGCGCACTAAACACCCAATATTGTGTGCAATACGAAATCCCTACGCTTTAATCCATAAAAATATTTTTGTGATTAATTAGTTATTTTAGTAATGCGTACAAATAGTATATAAGAAGTGTCAAAATAGAATATAGCTTGACCTATACCTAGCTCCTACGACCTAACATATTTTTTTAAAGCATAGATAAATAAATACATCCAAATCATGCCCAACGTACATTATCATCCGTAGTCTCATCTTGCCGATCATCCTTACTGCCGTCTTGATTCTCCACACTTATGGAAGCTTCAAAGTCTACAATCATTTGGCGACACTCTTTGAAGTGACTAGAAGGTTCCCAAGTATTATCCGACCTATAAAATGAATTATTAGGAAAAATGAGTTAAATTCCGTTAATACTCCCATCAGCATTCCTACATTCCCATCAAATTCCAAAATTCCATGATGTCAGATGTCAACCTAATTTATTTTCAATTCAACTTACTCCTCATAGTCCATCCATTTGACGAAATACTCCGTTCGTCCATGAACAACCCTCTTGTCCATAATCTTCTCCACGATGTAAGTTTGGGGAGCTTTTTTCTTCTTTAACACCTTCTTTCCATCTTTATTCCTCTTGACCGGCGGTGAAGAGTCAACTTCCATATTCTTTCCTTATTCGGTGTAAACCTTAATTGAAAAAAGAGGACACAAATTAATTTTTTTTTATTACCATTACAATATTAATGATTAGCCAATGAGATCACTAAATTAAATTGGGAAGCAATTAATAAATTAATAACAGTATCAAAAACAATTAATAATTAAAACATGAATAAATAAAAATTATTATTAGAAAAATTAATCAATAAAAAATAAGTAAATAAAAAATACGCAAATAAAAAATACGTAAAAAATAAGCAAATAAAAAATACGTAAATAATAAGCAAATAAAAAATACGTAAATAATAAGTTATTATTTATTAATAATTATTTATTAGTTAATAATAAGTTAACTTACCTTAACTGACTTTATTTATTAATTTAGAAAAACAAATTTGTCAATAATTTCAGGTCAAACTCCACACGTCGTCTCAAAACTAAAGCGTCCACAATTCCGTATTTGAACTTGAAAATCCCACCAGCCGTGCCTCAAAAGCAAAAATTAGGCGCAATCGGAGGCGAATCATTCTATAATATTCTAATTTCTGGATTAGCGTGGGGAAAGTTCAATAATCACGCTTCCTTCGCGACTAAAACATTTAGATAATTACAAAAGATATCACTCATTTCATTTATTTTTATAAGTATAAGAAATTCACCTTTCAATGATCTTTTTAAATTGCATACATTTTTATATTCAACCCTTCCTCATCGGGGAGGAAATAAATAAATTAGGTTTAGGTGTGTCGCAACGTTATTACTGAACGCTCTCATGTTTATTAGATTTTTATTTTGTATAGATTTCCTATTTCCTTGAAAGCGAGGGAATGAAAGCAATCTTTCGTCCTTTGTTGTTTTTGCTTGGCGTGGAATTTTGACCGAAATTCGTTGACATGCACCACATTATTTAGAATGTTTGGTCAAATATACTTTTTGCTGATAATCTTTAAATTTTAATTAATTACGAATTTTATTATTATTATTTATTGACATAATTAGGATTTGTTTGATGTTTGTCAATATTATGACTGGCAACTTTTGAAAATACAAATGTCAATACTTTGCTGGTAGAAGAGTTACGGACTTGTGGATGTAGTAGGTAGGCTCAATTAAAATTAACACATGATTAATATATTATGCTGACATAAATGGTGTTTGCAACATTTTGGTACATCCATCTTTTTTATTATTTCTACAATTTAATGTAATACATAGGGTACCCGGAATTTTCCACGTGAGATTCTGTATAACTTATTGAGTACGTACACAAGAAAACCATAAGGCCACACCAACCAAATGGTGTTGGGTCGACAAACATAAAATCAATAATATTCGTATAGGTTACAACAACTTATTACAACACCAACATTCATTAATGGCAAAAGATTTCTATAATAACTTAATATTGAAAAGCTAATAATTGCTTTTACATGCGTTTAATCAACTAATTGTATGTACCTTGGACAGGCTATTATTCATTCCGATTCCGAGAATAGCGTGTTCACGCTCCTCAAGGAAAGTCACAATTGTTGAGAGTATTTAATTTTAAAACAACAGAAAGTAGCGTGAAAACTTTCTGAAAACAGTAAAAATATAATCTAGGTATACAAAATCGATTTTGTAATATTACACAAACGAGAAACGAAACTGGCGTATAAAGTTTAAGTATAAAAAAGTACATATAGTGCTAAATGTATTCAATTGACCTAATGTGTCATACGTACATGCGAGAGAACTCATAAAAAATATCAACATTAAGAAACAATGAAAAATATTAATATTCGCTAATATCTTCAGCTCTCTAAATCTATTTGAAGTAATGGAGGTCTGGCTTAATCAATATCAAACATTCCAAACAAAAATTAACGCGTCCATAGTATTTGCGACACGCTGAACTTGCGATTCTCATCCAGACCCACTTCGTCCACAAAAGACTGATTGAGCCTGTCTCGCAACTCCACTGGGGGATGAGCACCGATATGCCAGGCAAGATTCGTCACGAAGATAAACTTGAAGCCCACGCGCTTTACTTGCCGAATATCGCGATATTCTTCAGAAAACCACTTGACACTGTCAATGCTCGAAAGGAAGGGAAGACATTTTGTTCCTTCAACCTCCAAGCACCAATGTGGGTTCGTTCCGTTAGCATCGTGTTGGATGTTGAAGCTAAAAAAACAACACACATGAGAATTCTAATAAGTCTTGTAATCTAGAATATCTAATAATTCCTATAATTCATAACATAATTAACATAATAAAAGTAAGTTAGCAATTAAAAATAATATACCTAAAAATAAGCTTATGAAGAGCACTGCTACTCCCTTGAAAGATCTCATTTCTACGAAGATCCAGGGGAGACGCTGCCAACCTCCCGCTTGACCTTGTCACTTTCCTTGTGGGAGTCCAATTACTGCTCATTTCCTTAATAGTAGCTGCAGCTGATGTAGAAGCCATGGGTTCTTCCCCGTCATTTAAAGATGTTCTGGATGCGTGGCGATTTCTATTCTTGTTCAATTTCGGAGAAACTCCATTCGATTTGGAACCATCCAATAATTGCTCCTTCTCCATACTCAAGGGCTTCATGGAATCCTCGACATTACTTTTCATCTTCAAAATTGCTTTTTTTGCCGTCGACGAAGCCGACTTAAATTCTTCCAAGCTCAAGGATTTCGTAGGAGTATTCATGACCCTCTTGTTTTTCATTTTCAAAATAGCTGCCGGAGCTGCTGTCGGAGGAACTTCTATCGCCTTTCCTGATCTCGTCTTCATGGTCCTCGATCTCCTCTTGACGATTCAGTAGTTTATTGAAAATCCTGCTCCTGCAAAATTATTTAAACAATTAAATTACAAAAATCTGTAAATATTTTATTTTAATTATTATTAATGTTTAGAAACGTCTCTATAGATTGTTTGTTCCACGTTTTAATGAAATATCCACAAATAAATATTTATACATTTTTACAACATAACAAAAGTTACCTTTGATTCGTGTAAGTTCTAGAAGTCACAAGTTTATACGCACATCGGTTACAAAAATTATTTTTAATTACTTTTCTTAATTATGTTCTATTATTATACGGTACAGTAAAAATATAGTAACAAAAATTAAACTGCGAAAGATTCCGAAATACAGAAATAGGAACTATTTTACCAGCCGACTTGCCTTCAGTGTTTTATTTAGCAATAACTGACAAACAATAACTGTTGTTGGAATCTAGAATTTAAAATAATAAATTAAATAACGATATAAGAAACTTTATTCCGAACAAAACAAGTTCGAGCGTGATTCAGCGTGCATGTAATTCGATTGAGGCTTGGGGAGATGAGAAAGACAACAATGTTTGAAACTATACAGCACTCCTCCAGCATGAATGAGCAATAAAAGATTTTTAATCTGCGAAGAATGAATTTCTCCCGCCCAACTCTCCCTGTTTCCTTTGTTATTAACATAGTTTTCACAATTTTAATTTGCATTTTATGCAAATTACAATAATATGCTCCTCTCACTCGGCTGTCATTGTAACATGAACGTTCCGGACTTTCCAGTAAACGTTCTATAGGCATCGGCAACTGTATATTAAATTCAAGTATACATATCATCGTTGGAGATGCAAAATGGGCTATCTCCAAATCTCCATATGAATCTAAAATGCAAGATGAGATATCTACCATATCTCAATTCAATGTAAAGATGGGGATATCCTGCCGTTTAAATTGCATTAAATACTGAAAACGGAGGGCGTTTTTGTATTTAAAATTTCAACTGCAAGGCAATTGTAAATTATAACAGTGGAGTTATCCCATCTTGAACTTACAATTTACAATGATGGCGGATGTCTCACTTTGCAGCTATAGGGACGGACAATGGACTGACATGGAGGTAGCCCATTTTGGATCTGTACCGTTGGAACATTTTTTACAATGAAGTGCATGACAATTTTTTCTAAATGCAAGATGGATTATCCTTTCCCGGATTTTCCGCGTATTGTGCGTTTCCCGACATTTTAATCCGAATTTAAATAATGCCAACACAATAACCATACAACTAAAATGTGTGCATTTATTATTCTGTACATATAGCTGTTTTTAAATGTGAAATGAGAGTACTTTTTTGGAATATAATATTCAAGAAAAAAATGCGATATTGATATTAATGTTTTTTTATTTTCGTTCAACAATATTATTGTGGCATTGTAATTATTATTATTATATTTGATTATATAATATAATGCACTCTTATTACGTAAATTTTTGTCGTAGTCGTACTAAATCCCCAAATATATCGGAGTTTACCAGACATATAATAGCTCGAGAGTGTGTAATAATATATGCGATTTCGGTTTTTATTTCGTTTCGACATAAATTCTTATTTTTTGTAATATTATATACACGTATATAGATATACTTTAAGATTAGCTATGCTAAAGGTTTATGCAATAATTGCAGTTGGTTATCCGTAAAAAGATATGAGAGCTACAGGAAAAACATCAATAATTGTATTTCGTGGTTCAAATACACTTGCGCTTATAAAATAACCTTAAATTTAATTATTATAATATAGCTACACATATCCTTTACAGTATTTGCTTTGAGAGAACTCATTTTTTCGACGACATATAGATATAACAACCAGTACACACAATAATTAACTATATTGACAACTTATATTATAGCAAGTCAATATAATCGAATAAAAACGCTTGCAAATAGCAGTCAGTTGTATATAAGTCAATGAACATTGATAATTGTAAAAAGAAAGTATAGAAATACATAGATAGGGTATGCATATACAACATGCAAATGAGTTAATCCAATATTTCTCTCCATAGGATTGTGAGTATTTTGTAAAAATGCAAATTAATTAATGAACAAATTACGATAATAAAAGCTTGTTTTTGTGATACATTTTCATTGAAGTAGTATGTATAGATATATACCTTAGTTTTTGTGACTAGTAAATAAAATTTGATTATTTTAGTAGTATTGTTGACACTGGTGAAAGTATGTGTTATGCATAATATCTTTTATACTACCATTGACTTCCGAAGTTATTAAAATTAGGACGGATAAAGTATAATTTTAAACTGTTAGATACAGTGAAGCATTTCAACAGAAATCAATAAATTGCTATCCAATATTAACTAAAGCATTTTTTTTGCTTTCTCTTTACTTTTCTTTTATGGTTCCCTATGTATCGAGTGTAGCCTGCTAATTTTTGGAACCACAAAAACCTATCCAAAGCATATATGGTGCCTAAAAAGAAATCAAGTACAAAAGAATCAGATTTTTTTTTTCATTTCTTCAACTATATAGTTAATAGCTAATTAAATTATCACAATTAAACAAATATGAAATCACAACTTAATGAGTATGATTACACGTAGATATATAAATACAGTAAATTCTGCATCTAAAATAACGACAGACTAGATATTACGCTTAACGTAAAGTACATACAATAAGACTGGAGAAAGTATGTAGAAGAACATAAACACATTCATATCCGCACTTATAATAATTGTTTAATAGTTGATAATTATTTTTGAGTTTTCCATCATAAGATTCTCTTTGGTAACCGATTTAAAATACTCGATAACGAGTATAAATTATGCACATTTGACATATTTGTATTATTATTTGCGACATTGCAAAAAGCACATTTGATCTTTTAGTTTTTCAATAGTACCTTAAAAGTTTGTATACTGTATAGTTTAGAATATTCAGCACTTTAGAGTCACAAGATTTCTTGTAACAATCACTGCTATTTTTGTTTATACATCGTAGGCATTTTAGGTACAATTCACACACAAAATTATTTTACAGTTCACATTTAAAATTGATTTTAGGGTTAAAAATTATATAGTGCTAATTGATATTATATAGCTTTAGTACATATAATTCGTCTTTCCATTATTGCAGTACCACAAAAAATGTGAAATTATTATATTTATATGATATTTTTTGCTGCGCTATAGTAAAATTACTTTCCTATTCTAGTACATTATTCTCCAATTTTGACAAAATAGTGCTTGTTTTAATACTTATATTAGTGTACTTATTGGTAGATGATGTGTTAGCCAGCAGAGCACAATGTTATCCAGTGTTGATATTCATAAAAATTGTTATACTATATTAATGTACTACATAACTGTAACTACGTAAGTTTTCAGAAGATGTGGTGAAGGTAAAATTTTTAATGTCATTTATACTGTCAAGGAGCACCCATATGATTGAGAAGATTGTAGTAATCACTAGTAAATGTGCAGTGATTATATACGTTCTAAGCATTTTAAATTAAATTGACAATGTCATACTACTACTAAACATTGTTTATAGATATAAAACGAGCAATTAATGGACGTGATATTAAATTCAACCGAAAAATCGGATCGTGGAGAAAGCATAATCTTATCTCATTATGACAAAGCCCCTTCTCCCTAAAGTAAACAACTACTTACAAGAATTGCTGAGCTACCGGATTTTAACAATAAGTAAGTAAACATGTATACTTACATGAGTCATTGTTTAACTCAATCTCACTGAAGTTAATTCTGATCGACATACATATACCTTTAAGTTATAGCTATGTCTAATAATAGCTTCTCAAAAGAAGGTAGTTGCCCATGAAACTCAGTCAAGTATCTGTATTAGGGGATTACATCATTAAGTTGAGTGAACTTTACAAATTACGTTTCCAACATTTTGCTTATGTTTACACCTAAACGACACTTTCAGTTTCACAATACATGCTTTTCGCAATACTAAATAATGTTAGTATTATACATATATAATAACAAAGTTCTATCCACGCGTGTGATATAGAGCTGCGATAGAACCAATCAATGAAATTTTGATTGTCCACGATCGTATTTCCGATTTAATCAATAAAGTACTTTAAAGCTAAATATTAATAACGAATAATGCACGTTTGTAGTGGATATTCACAAATAGGTATATCTATAACAATCCATAAGTAAAGCTTCAATCATAGCACAAAAAAGTATTTCATAATCACAACAAGTACGTACAAATGAGACAAGTAACAATTTCATTAACAAAACTGTAAGTCAAAAGTCAATGCTCCTTTGAGATTACTATACACCTACTACAAAATTCTATGTATAAATTCATTCATTAAACAATAATGCAATGAATGGAACGCCGACACTCAATATTGCTATTAACTAATACAACATAGATTGCTAATAATAAAATTCTTAATAAAGCTGTAAAACATTTACAACGTATATAGCTATACTTGTATATTATATAGTAGTAATCAGTTCAATGTAAAATAAATTGCCTAACCACAAACAAACAATAAAACAGACTCAAAGAGAACAATCCGTTTAAATTATTATTATAGGCCATTGTTTCAAAATCAAGTGCAAAAACAAGAGCAAATGTACAACGTATAGTACATGTAATAATAAGTAATAAATGTAAAAATACGTATTTAGCGAGGGGAAATTCAGAACATAATTTTAGCGCTACGTAATTTGCTAGATCCCAATAATGTATCCGCTAACATTGGGATCCCTAAAACAATAAGGGCAGTTGCGATACTTACGTACTAAAAAACGACACAAAATCACAGGGCTTCACATCAACAACCTTGTTCTGTTTCCCTTTTTCGAGGAACACCGACGTACCTACGATGCAGGGATGACCAAAACTTGGCCAAAACAGGACGTTACAGGGTTTGCAATAATTGAGGACCTCAGCATACTCTTCCTTCAAGCTGAAATTCCTCTTGAGATATTTATACACGGTTTCCCAATCAATCTTATTCTCACCCTCCTCATTATCAGTGCTACTATCGTCACCACTACTAGACGACTCGTCGCTGATTTCTTTGTTACAATTATTGTTGCTCTCCATGTTCACGTCGCAGTCCAGGACGATGCCAGTCTTCCTCAGTCCAGCTCTTCCTCCTTGTAGATTCAAATTATTGACCTTTTTATAATTTTTTGATTTTTTCTTCTGCTGCTCCTGCTGAAGCTTGATTGCTGTATTTATTATGTTTTCTCGACTGAAATGGTAAATGCAGAGCTGTCTCCAGATCCTGTTCTCGGACACGAGGGATTTTAATGAATCATCCGATTCCGCGAGATTCTTCAAATCCTTGTCATTAGCCAATTTGAGAACAATCAGGCGAATAATGTCTTCTGGGAAGTCTTGGAGAGGGATGCGCGGCGCCTGTTATAATATTATAATAAAATTAGACATACAAAATATACCATAAACCCAACCATATACATAATTCTTTCTAAAAATCTACTAAGGTTTAGTTAATTAAATTATATTAAAGTATGTATATATTAAGATCATTTTAGAAATAATAACTGTTTCATCTTTCCTGGCAAGATAAAAAACAGACAAAAGCATAACAACATAAATGGATACGTAAGGTTCACACATAAAAAATAAATTGTTACGATATAAACATTTATTCAAATATCACCATCGCGTGATGATTGCATATGTAATAAAGTATTACCTCATCCGCATAGGTTCCCAAGAGCTCTTCAATTTTATCAATCTGAACTTTATTCTCGTTCCATAACTGCGCCGAACCTAGATTCCCTCCCCAACAATTATCCAGGGACTTCCTGTAAACGAACATAGAATTGAACAAAGAATTAGTTTTAGCATGTACATAAATTTGAACATACAACATATTGTAGTATATGTATACATTTTCTAATATCATCAAGCAAACCCTGTTTCAACAATGTACTTTTTTATTTAATATTTAATGCACACACATGGGAATTACTATATTTCCTAAACTATATGCATATGTGAATGTGTACCTTTCATGTTAAATGTAAACGGCACAAAAGCAAGCAAACCTTCAGAGATGTATAAATACAAAAAATTATAGAGCCTACGTTATACATAAATCACATAGAGACATTCATGATTCAAGCACATTCATTTTAATCTCATCCAGGTCATCTACCTTCACCTCCATGAAATCCAATTGTTTGTTTCTATACAAACTCTATTTCTGCCTGTTTGATAACAAAAATAACGTCAAAAACGTCCTCTATCACCATTCAGCTGATAGCATATATTGGTAGACTGTTTTCCTGTGATTTACACCTTCATACTCAAGAATTCTCCTTTATTTACGTTTTACTTCAATAACGTTTAATTTATTATCTGCACTCGCCATATAGTTCACAACACCATAACTACCAGTACACATGTAAGATACTCTCAAGTGTAGGAAAATATTTGTGCCATCAACAGAACATCAATTACTGATAGCATGTAAACCTTTAGCTCAAAATTGAAAACAGACTACATATACTACCGATGCACTCCGCAGACACGAGGTGTGTTAAAAATATAATCCGGATTTGCACATATGGACTCTGTAAAAATTACGCCTTATACTTTCCATTTACGCCGTAACTGTAGTTGATAGATAAATGTCCTTCTACATTTCATCTTATAATCATTTGCATGTGCATATATGTGGTGTATCAACAACCGATGAGGAATCTAAAAACTCTATTGATGCTCTAGCAGTCACGGGAAATCTGCATGAAACTGCGATGAGCAGGTAAAACAAGTATATGTAGACTTTACGGCATGACATGGAAAAACATCGTTAAGCTACATACACTACCAGCTTAATTATATTTTAGTCTGCAATTTCCCGTAAATTAGTTCATGACTTGTGAAAAAGGGAACTGCAACGCAGTAAAGACAGACTAGATACCAGTAAGAGTAAAATAGGAAAGAAGAAGAAACCGAAAAGTTTTACTGCAATGCGTAGGAGTTACTTCTATATTAGCATTATATACCGGTGTAAAAGGAAACTAAAAGCCTACCTAAATAAAATAAAGTCTTCGACATTTCGCATAATTCTTGTTTGCATAAACGCTATCCTAACTGCGAAGAAAAAAATTAGGACAAACCCAAGAGTCAGAGCCAAGTACGAATATTTCATACGAATTCGGTGATATTTTTAACTTAAAACATCCGTACTTTGACACAGGTCATGCCTTTTATAATGCTGTTTGCGAAAAAAATTTCGCAGTGCAACAAGAACAGGAAGCTCCCACAGCTGCTTCCTTTCACGCCTTGACTCTCTCCTGTCTGCTGCACACAGTCCATGTAGTGTGTCTGTGTTCACGTTCAATGAAACTGACTCACGAGTTCGTTGTATACAAAACGAAGGCATTTCACATAAATACTTATTTATTCTTGGTACTATATCTGTAAGTTTCTACAGAAGAAAGAGAGGTTTTCTTGGAATTTTAAAAACTACGTATATTATTTATAGTAATAATAATCATCTTCATTATCATCCTTGAACAGCTCTCAGAAATTATAAACCTTTGCATTCTTCGTCGATGGCAAAATGCCTAAATTGTACAACGCAGCATTGTACGAAAACACGGCACAACGTATTTCCAATGATGGAAGGTATAGGACGTCTAAAACGGCAAAAACAAACGGAACGTGCAACTTGTATAACATGAGAAAAATAATATCAAAAGGTCTTTGACTGATATTTGTAAATACAAAAACATATACACTAGCGCATTTTCTATACAAAGAGGATATAATTTAATACTTGGCTTCGGCTCTTTATCTAAATATTCCCAACGTACATTGTACACCTTCATCTATACATTAAATGATAGTGTGAAGGGTGTAGGATTGCACAATAAATAAACATGTTGTTAGGATTACCGCACAATACGAATGAAGGGTTTGGTTGTGCGCGTCAAGAACAAATAAAATGGATTAAATGTACGAAAAATGCAGTTGTACAGTTATACGTATGTAACATACCATAGTACAAGCATGCCAAGTACTGTTCTAGCTTAAGTTAAGTTGTACAAATACTACTAATGAGTTAGTTGTTGGAACTTCTCACATATAAAGTAAAGGTTATGTGCAGTTCAAACTAATAATAATACTTCATCCTTACCTCATCGTCAATAATTTACTTCCCTTTTATTTATTATTATCATCATCCTAAACCTAAGGCTCAACCAACTCAAGCTCTCTTTGTATCTCAAATCCGAGCATCAAATTAAAGACGGCGTGGATTTTGTTAAGTATACACACGTAAAGTACTTATAAACTACAAGGAAATTTCTTTCTGTAAATCTCCGGCGCCGTATACAAGAGTGTGAATCGCAATAATGTTTCCTATACAGCACACAGCCTAGCAATTTTAACGGTAAAACGTGAGCAATTTTCATAAAACATCTTTGATGCGGGGAGACAGTGTGGGTGTAAAGTGTTATTAGGTACCCGAAAGAAGAAAAGAGTTGAGCTACCTAATTAAATTATGAATCACGCTAATATTGTATGTACAAATGCAGAATGTCATGGCATGTAATGTCTGAACTTGCTTTTCTTAAAAAAAATTCACTGCAATATTTTAAGTAGAACATACACACACGGCCTATAAAAACATGTTCGTACTCTTAGTTCGTAGAAACACTAATACTGCAATAAAAGTACCCTGTAACTCCAACACACAAGTCACCTTCGTTATTAGCCAAGCATAGAGTTGAACAACTTATGAACAAAAGTGTATAAAGTCTATAGATGAATCATCCGGAACCTCAAGGAAGGTGACTCTTATTTAACCTTTCAATATATGTTGAGGTACAAGTACCTCACTATAATTTTGTTTGTGTATTAAAGCTTCGGTTTAATTTAAATACATACATAGTAATGAACCTTCAGGACGATCATATAACGATCACACTATTACTAAACTAAATAATAATTCCCAACCCAAACTTGCAACAACACTCCTTGATTACATCTTCACAAACTGTACCCGACAGGCTAAAAAAACTACGAGCTTATATGATTATGCATGCGATCATTTCTAAAATTATCCAAATAATTCTCTGTTGAAATTAAAATAACCCGTTAGAGAACTCACCTCATTTCAGGGATGATAATACGGAGTAAATCATATCTCTGTCCGACCCGAACTTGGTCGCAAATCTGATAAAGCAGTTTGACCAGAATCCTTTGAGAATTGCCCCCCAAGTAGGGATTGCTAATTAGCAGCCGGATGATGACACAAATATATTGAAATTTCCGTTGATCACGCAACGCGCTCTGGAAGTCAAGGAGTTGTAGGGCTTCAGAGAGGGTATTAAACGCCGAGATCTGCCAAAAACAAGGTATAATGAAAATACATCAAATAGTACATGGTAAATCCGAATTAATTGAGCTTTTAATGGGATTTCTACGCCTTCGTAATATTCTGCTCTAGTCACTACATCCCTTTCTGTCACTCTCTCCTATTCTCTCTCTCTAACACATAAAACTGGTAGCCTTGGAAATTAGTTTCTAGTGAGCGCAATGCTTCTATTTACTTCAAAGGGTTACATAATAAATAATAATTACATGTCAATATCACATAAGTGGCTCGTCGCAT
This sequence comes from Lipothrix lubbocki, assembly GCA_034696945.1. Lineage (NCBI taxonomy): Eukaryota > Metazoa > Arthropoda > Collembola > Symphypleona > Sminthuridae > Lipothrix > Lipothrix lubbocki. Next base: position 4,953 of record JAQGAK010001419.1, on the reverse strand, counting down.
AACAGGGAAGCCAAAGAACTTCAGCTGACGATGAGACAACAACAAGATCAATACAGAGGCATGTGCAGTATGTATAATAGAAAGTATGTTTTAAATATTGTTAACATGTATGTAGTTCAGTACTATATGCATGCCTAAGTAGGTGCTTAATAAAATGCTTAATACAATAAGACAATAAATATCATCACTATAACCATGACCAAGTATTAAACAGTAGACGTCAGTATATTTGTGTACTTGAATGGTAGTGTGAAGTGTAGGTAGTAAAATATACAGAAAATAAAGATATTCATCGCACACCATGTTACATAACCGAAGATTACTTTAAAAGTACGTACTTTAAAAGAATTTGTATTTGACCATAGATGTAATGTATGCTAATTATAGCCTAACAAAGACAACAGAGGAAGCTTCTAATATTAATAGATATATACATAGTTGAGCTATAGTACATAGATGCATATAGAGCCATATGCACTACATGTGCTTGCCTTGTGTACTGTTGTGTACTACCATGCGGATATGTTGTTTGTTATTTCTGCATTTCTTTTAGTATATTACTAAAAGAACGACTAGACAGCAGGCGATGTCAGCAGTTATACAATATTTTAGCACATTAGCATATTATAAATAATTCGTATGGGTTACATATTAAACAGCAACTTCATCACAGCAAATAATATCTTTGTGCATATATGCATGTGTATCTACGTATGTTTGTAAAACTGTCACAATCTGAAATGAATAATATCCAACATGCCCTTATAACAATAAAACTACGCTTTTGGGCTTAGTATAATTAGATTTTTTAGAATGAAAAGGAAAAATAAAAAAATGAATATGGAATTACCAATATTTGCTTATAATATCTATTGTAAGCATTGTTACAATATTCTTTTTCCGCCTGCTTGTTATTTTTTTTACACTCACTATATCTATCTACTCTGTCACCCTATAAATTGTAATAATTATCCAAGTCTCATATACTTCCACGGACGTCTATCGATTTATCAATCTATCATTTCTCTTAAAATATAAAGCATCTCTGTATAATACGAGCAGCATTTCATTCCTGCCTGTCACTCATCCATAGTTGTAGTCCCAACCCAAAGAACCAAAGAGCCGACGAGGATGTGTGCGAACATCAGCAAGGACAATCTAAATTCAACCTGCTTGATGCTTCTAATCTCTGTGCACACGTGCATGTGTCCTACTCAGGCTAGCCAGACGATTTTTTACGCAAATTTTACATTTTTTGCACATATGTCAACTTATTGTTTTAATATGCATTTACATGGTTGTTAGCTATAATGTTCGACTGTTGGTTTGGCAGTGTGAGTGAGCAGAAATAATGAATTGAGAAAACAAAAATGGTTTTCCTTTTAAAAAAAATAAATTCAGTCAACTAACAAGCACTCAAGCAAGGAGAAATAAAACAGAACAACTTTTGCATGGAAAAATAAAATTAGAAAAACGATGATCTGACTGCTCGCTCAACCAAGAGCTCACAGCATCCCTGTCACTCGGTCTGATTAATAAAGTCTGAAAACGTCCTCAATTATGTGTCATCAGCCTTGTTTAACATATGAGAGCCTGAGTTTTGGTCAACACTCAACTGTCTAAAACAAACAGAATGACAAACCTTGACTAATTAGCCTACTGCCTTTATGCATTTTTACTCAAGCTTTGAACATTCGACGATTCAACTATTTTAAAAGTCCTATACTTCTATTTCGTCTAACCTTGCTAAATTGTAATTTCAACCGGCCAACCTAGAAATGTCAGAAACTGTGGCTATAATACTCTGTGTGGCTTATCTAAACTTATTACTTATCGTTGCACTTTTTATTTCAGCAGGAAAAAAGATCAAAACGCTCAATCGTGACCACATAATATCTTGTTCTATACAGAAAAAACTCATTGAAAAAGCGACATGGATCTACATTTAAATGATCCCGTAGCAGCAGATGAGAATCCAAAACTTTCGTTTTTTCATTATTACCAAAATAAAAGCAAAACTGCAGTATCAACCTTATAGTAATGACGATCAGATGGACCGACGATAGTTCGCACAGAAACGACATAACAATGCCGATCTCCTGTACCGATAACGATAAAAGTAATAAATTAGTTTATCAAAATACAATTTTTTCCGCAAGAGCACAAAATCTATGATTATATACAATCCAGCAGCAACAACTTGATTTCTGAATATTATCAACGAAAATTACATGCTATTTGAGAGGATGGATGACATGACAAAGTGATTGAGAGAGAGAGAGAGATGAATATTCTTTTTTCCGTATACTTATTTTCAATTCACTATTGCAAGTAACAACAATGAGTCAAACCTACCTCACGAGTTTGCCGTAAATTAATTCGACAGTGGGGCTGTTGTTGATTTTGATGTTGTTCCGCTTCTTGACCTGGGCCACTTTCTTGAGATCCGCTAAAAATACAAAAAATGGTGATTATAAATAATAATACAACAATATTTCGTACAAGTCTTTGTATTGAAAAAAAACTTTAGGAAATTGCCGTTGTAATAAATTCTTAATCTTTAAGCATGAGTAACATAATTGAATGAGAATGTTATAGGTGAAGGTATTACAAAAGTTAACATTATTAAGTGTAAGTACACATACTTGTTGTACCTACGTACGTAGCGTGTATGTGGTTAGGGCATAAGAAAAAAAGTGATAATAATATAATTAATTTGGCTGTAGTATATACCTACAAACAGTATATTTAACATATATTTACAAGAGTTCTGCATATCGTTACTATCGTTGTATGCACACACGTGTGCATGGATTATACGTATGTGCATCAGGAACTATATACAAGCTAGGAAGAACACGGATAAGCTTGAAAGATTAATAAGTAAAAGTTGTATACGAGCGATTACGAAACATTCCTCTCCTGCAGTGTGATAATCTAGTATGTAATACATACATTAAGAATTTAATTTCTGTTCTACAGAAGTTGGAACATATTCTGAATTCGTAAATTTTACTCATAATCTCTTCTTTTCCCTGCGTTCTAGTCATCTCTGTATACATTACATACAACCTAATCTAACCTACATATACACCCTAAAAGTTGTAACTATACATTTTCTAACGCATGTATACCTTTACTATAAGCTAATAGCTAGCTAGCTTTTCCAATTGTTGTTGATTTTATAATATCGTGACAACATTTTATTACGAGGAAATTTTGTGATGAGTTTCTCTTCTTCTAAGACTTGGAGCTCTACCTTGGCTGATGCTGAGCCTCAATTGCATTATGCATAGGTATACATATGTTTAATAGTAAAAAGCATAAGAAGTAATCCTACTAGAAGAAAGAACCTACCTGATATGAGGATCTCCTTTATGTGTAAACTATCTTATATTTACTCCTTATTATACTTATAGATACTTACTCTTACACCCAAATATCATGTAACTACAGAGAAGGTGTATTTTTATTAGGAGTTAAAACTTGTTGAATATTTAATATGTGCAGTCTACGATTTAAAAGGAGATTTCAGTTCTATTATACAACAACTTATTTTGTAGTTTGTAGTTGAAAATATATTTGCAACAAAGCTGTAGTAATAAGTAATAACTGGATGAATAGAACAGACACATCTTTGATCTTTTCCATTTATAATAAATATAATATGCATAGTGTACTTATTCAAAGTATATTTTTACCTTTACATTTACTCCCAAAAATGCAAATCACACCGATGCAATTCCACATAAAGCACGAGTCAACAAGATAAAATTAGCATTTATGGCTAGATGACCATGTGTCACCAAACTGAATAAGGCATAGCTGGGCAAAAAAATTGCACTCGCGCTCCACTCGCACTCAATCGAAAATTAAACAAATGCTCTCCACTCACACATATTTTACAATACAGGAAAATATTGCACTCGCACTCGCACTCTGTTCATATTTCAATGGGGTTCTGCACTCACACTCGCGCTCGAGTGCACTCTCAAGTATATGTACGCGCTAGTAAAATAATTAGTGTATTTGTAATTGTAAAATAAAGTGAATGCTGGGTTGGCGTTAGAAATCGGAACAATTAATAATTAAATTAAAAATTTTCAATCCTGTTCAGTTTTTTTTTCAATCCAATTCACAATGATAAATTGAATTAACATGAATTGGTTTAAAGTTAAATCGAATTGAAATTCTTGAATTGCAATTCAATCAATTGATATAATTGTAAAATAACGTAGAACATTACTCTAAAATTTTATTTTTATAAAATATATTTATAGTACAATGTAGTTCAAAAGTCGTTGTTGTCTTACATTGCCTAGTTTAAAAATAAGGCCGTGTTTTTGTTTTTTTAATTATAGCTTTTGTTTTTAAAAATTGTAACAATTATTTTTTTCAATTAAAACCAATTATATTCAAGGAGTATATAATATAAATAGGAGTGCTAACACGTAATGTAAAATTCCGTAATAGGGAATAAGGAGCGAAAGCTACGTCATCTGCGAACCAGAATGCGCGCGAAAAGCCGTCTACCTTTACTTATTAGCCGGTCAATTATTTTTATTATTTTTTAATTATAATTACATTTTAATTTAAACGCCTACAGCTTGTGTAATTGCCACGGGTGTATAACTCCAGAGCAGAATAAGAGAAATCCAGGTTAGGATTAAATATTTTATTGCAGTGTTGGTAGTCTTTAATAATATTTTCATTTTTCTCACAATGCTCCGAAGGCGTTTTATCAGTGAAACAGATGAAATAATAATATATATAAATATATATTATTGTATATAAATATATAAAAATATACATAAATGTATATAATAAATATATAAAAATATATATAAATATATATAAATACATATAAATGTATATAAATATATATAATTGTATATAAATGTATATAAATATATATAATTGTATATAAATATATATAATTGTATATAAATATAT
>JAQGAK010001418.1:0-33190 GCA_034696945.1 Lipothrix lubbocki | reverse complement strand
GTACACGTACCATTTGCACCGCAAAATTCCAAAGGTGCTAAAAATCGATATTCTCAATACGAATTTTTTATACGTTAGTTTTATGTTAAATCTGATTTCATATCTGTGTTCTTCGCGTCATTTGCTTCATTTTAAGTATAATGTCGACCGGATTGCGTTAAAAACTGGCTTCGCGGTATGTTTTGAGACTAAAATTGAATATTAGGTAGAGTTTTAACAATTAAGTACACAAAATCTCTCCAGACCCGTGGAATTGATAACCGCGAAGCCAGTTTTTAACGCAACCCGGTCGAACAATTCACCCTTTTGAAACAATTCACAATTTTTCGAATGTCACTGGAGATTGCTGCATTTTATCATTATTGCTTTAAAACGCTGCCAGCACCAAATATTAGCGATTTCCGCCATTTTATGGCTCTCTAAATCATTTTAACACATACGTTCTAAATTAGCGACAGAATTACTCCAGTAATATTATATATGCGCTAAACTTCTTTTACGTCATATAATAGTGAAAATTGCAAAAGCAAATGCCAATAGCAGAAATTTTTTATTTAATGAGTGTTTTTGAATATTTGGCTGCAGATAATAATTTATAATGAATACAGCACATTAACGTAATAATTCAGTATTAACGTAATATATCCTTCCGCATTAAAAATTAATTTAATAAATACAAATTTTACTAGCCGATATCGACTAATTTGTCTTTTGTTAGGAAAGTACCCAGTTGTATATTTTACATTTAACTTTACTAACACACGTAGATAGATCACGTGGTTGTCGTTTATCTTTTTTGCCCTTATTCTCTGTTTTTGGTTCCCTAACACTAAACAATTCGATTAACCATTTATACATTTTCAAGGTTTCTCTTGCAACGCTTTCGCTAAATAACCATTTTCCTTAATGAAAATGCTGGTGGTTAAATAATTTTCTTAGTTGGATTGGTCAACAATTTATTCCATATTTACTTTCTGTATTACTACCATTAATGTATATTACATAATGTTATATAATTGTGAATGTTATATAATTATGTATGTCGATTAGGTTCAGGAATATTTTCTCTTAAATCATAACTTCATCATCGTATATCACTTACAGAATTCCTGTGAGACAAAACAGTTGGAACTTTTTTAACACAGCTAGCTTTACGACCCCTTGGCTAAGAAACAATTTTCCTTATTCAGGATGCTGGTGAGGGACGAAAATGTAAATAATATGCGACTACTCATCTTCATGTCCAAACTGCTATTTCTTCCCATCAGTATTGACCATGTAAAAACAAAGCAACTGGTTTCATCGGCTGGGACTAGCCAAATAAAAACGTACCGTATCAAACCAAAACATTTAAATTTAATTCATTTGGCAAGCAACAACTACAGAATTTCTCATCAGAAGTCGTCATGGAAACATTTTGACTGTTACTTGCTGCATCCACCAAACCATACAATTGCTGCGGTTAATAAATTCGTTGCGATTCATCAGTGTTGATACGTTTCAGCATTTACCAATCCATTTGTTTTTCTGCATGGTGGCTTGGTTGACTATTCCTTGGATGTACTTGTGCTTCTTTAAACGGCCGGAATACACGGTTATGGTTTTTAATCAACTTTATTGTAGCATGACGGGTAATTGTTTTTTTTCAAATTCAATTTTTATATGTAATAGTAATTGGATATGTCACCCAGAAAGAAAGTGTTAAACGGAATAAATCACACCAAATTTTGTAAAGTCTAATATTACTTTGTTTTTTTATGTGTCAAAACGGTTCTACTACATCTTTGTCATTGTTGGTTTTTTAGATGCAAAAGCCAGACCTTTATCCAGATTAAATAAACAAGATTGGCTTGCGAAATATTTATGGATTATGATTGGGCCTTCATGTATAGTAAACTGTGCATTTCTGGCCTGGAATCATAACGCACCATACGTGTTGCCTTCTTTAATTCCAATGGATTCAGAATATCGAGTTTATGTGTTTGCGCTGTACTTGCTGGATTCAATTACATTTACAGCTTACATATCCTGCGAATTTCTTGTCCTGCTCATCCATTTCTTGGTTTTTGAAATGGCGTGTTCAGCGTTGGATCAATTGCGAAAGGACGTGACGCTGCTGATGGAAATGAGGTAAATTTCCGGTCCTTCAGGTGTATCAGTTTTATTTTTTTTTGCAATCGCTTAAGTGATTTGTCGAACGTTTTTCATAGGATTGGCTTAGACCACCAGGCGGTATCGACAACCATAGACGAAATTCGCCGAATGCAACTCTTTGTTCAGTTTTTCAATTTTAGCAACGGAACTATAATTTTTACGATGAAACTCATTTGCATCACTTTGGGAATATTTTGTGGTTACGGCGCTACAAGATACTTTTCTTCGCCTTTCACGAAAATGCTGTGCATGGTAATATTTCTCGATGTCGTACTGGTTTTCGGACTATTTTACGAAAAAGCGTTTAAAATCCCTGAAAATATTAATGTCTTGAAGAATTTATTGGGCGTTGGGCTGAGTAAAGGAGGCAGTGGTACTATGCAGCGGGGAAGGCTAGAACTGTCAAAGCGATTGATGTCAATTCCGACATTCGGAATCATGGTGGGATCGTTTAAGCGGTTCGAGCGAGAATCCACCATTATATTCCTTCATTTTGTCAGTTACCATATTGGGAGCTTGCTTGTATCTACAAATGCACACTTACCGTAATGATCTACGCACACCTGAACTAATGCGATTATTGTATGTGTATCTAATGATGAAATATAAAAAGTTAAACTATATCGGCAATATTAGTTTATTACTTTTATCGTGATTGTGCCTAATTATAGAGTATTTTTATGTATAAATTATATTTCATCTTTGAGCACATATACACTTGCTTTCTCATTTGGTAACCAGTTTTTGGTCAAGTTCAAGGCCGAACTTTCAAAGCATTGGAGGCGTCATCAATCGGAGTTGTACTGTGTTGGTTGAAATAAATAAAGGCAAGGAAAATTAGTCCAGTCGCCGTTATTTTGGCGCCAAAGTTGTTACGTAATGTAAATCGTATATAATGTAAATTACCATACAAATTTAATGTTCAAAACATTTTCTAATTTGTCGGGTATTTTTGGCCGACCTCTTATTATTAATCTTATATTAATCTTCTAATAGTATAAATATTGGCAAATGTCAAATGCATTCCACCGTTATTGATCAACGATTTTAAATGACTGTAAATAAAAAATTGTTTCATCGTCAAGGTTAAATAATTGGCTTACAGATAGTTGGATGAGTCAGCAATTTATTCTATATTTACTTTCTCCATTACTTACATGAATGTATAATATATCGATTATGTTAAAGAATATTTTTACTTATATCATGATTTCATCATCGTATATCGCTTACAAAGTTCCTGAGACAAAACCGTTGGAACTTTTTTAACACAGCTAGTACGACGGATTGACTAAGAAACAGTTTTCCTTATAATTCCTTTAAGAATAAATTCAGGATGCTAGAGAGAGAAACAAAAATGTAAATAACATGGTAAGTAACTTGGTTGACCATTCCCTGGATGTACTTGTGCTTCTTCAAACGCCTGGGAGGTAATTCTGGAACCCTAGACTAGAGTATTAATTCGATTATGGTACTTTTAATTTGGCCATAGCTTTTGAGTTAAGAGCACAAAATTGACCATTTTTCTGAAAAAATTCAAACATACCACCATATTGCACTTCTATTTGCATTTGTATACATAACGCACGACAATGGCAATGCAGGTGTTATAGTTATCTACTGGGTTTTGTGAAATCACAATTTAAAATTTTTACAAATGTACCACTTTCTCTGCGCAAAGCTTCAAATTGTAAAGAAATAATTGAATATTTTTAATTATTACTTTTTTTTTAAGTTTAATTTTTTTTTAAATTTCGCCACCGTTTTAGCGCCAAAATTCTAATTGTAGGAAATGATTATATATGTATATATAGTGGTCCAAACAGTTAATATGTATTTTCCATAGGTGCAAAATTAATATCAGCTATTAAACAAACACCGCCTGCACCATATTTATTCGTAATTACAGTTAAGCAAAACTAAGGGAAGCAAAGAAAACAATATTGCAATTTCCTTGATAAAGCACATATAAAAGTAGGGCGAAAAGATATCTTTGGTATTAAAAGTGAAAATGTAATTAACTACGGTAAACGAATAAACATGGCCCTATTTTTGTAAAAATGTTTCCCCTATTTTATTTGTGAATGAGTTGAGCAAGTAAAGTGAACAAAGGGGATGCTTCTCAAATAAACATTCCACTAACTGCGAATGCAACAATGTGTAGATAGTACGTACCCGAACCAATGCTGTTGTGAAAAAGTAACTCAGCGCTAATGACTGACTTCTATCTAGACATCGCGTTAAATATTTGCTTTTGCTAATTGAGTTGTCAAGCAGTTGTCAATTACATCGACAAGCAGAAAGTGTCTAAGTCGGGGTTAATTACTTACACGTGGTAACTGATCCTTGCGGTAGATACTTACTACTCTTTATTAATGCGACTAACCGATAATAATTACTTTCATCCTCTTGCGTTATAATTATACATCGAACTTCCTTGTATAGTTTCATTTCCTTGGCTTTTACTGCGACCGCACAACTTGCTCCAATGTCAAGATGCTGGTGACCGAAGAAAATCGAAATAACATCCGAATATTAATTTGGATGTCAAAGTTCTCATTCCTACCTTTTAATTTCCACGCTATACTTCCGAATGACACTGGTACATCTTCAAAGGCAACTACGGACAATGGTGATGCAAGCCAACGTAAACACTTTGTTCAAAGGCGTGCAGTAAAAACATCGAATTACCAAATTACCTTGAAAGAATCTGTTTGGAGTCTCAGGATATTTGAAATGTTTGCTGGTTATGCGTACATTCACAACATTATATTAACGTTACGGTTTCTTCATTCCTACATCTACGGCACACATACAGCTATCTACCATACTGCAGCTCATGCGTATTATTGTATTGTTGGATATCTGATCCTTCCTTGGATGTATTTGAGCTTCTTCAAGCGGCCGGATTACACGCTCATGATTGTGAACAAAATATTTGCCAACATGGCAGGTACGGCTTTTCCAGTTAAACGTCTCATTACTTTACATTTTTTTTTAAAAAACGAAGTAAGTACGTAAGTAGAAACTCTTTATAACGGTACCCTATAAAGCGGCAAAATTTGACCGTTATAAAGAAGTGCTCTTATTAAATTACAAGTTAAAATTACGAGTAAATTTAATTATGGGGCACAAAAATTGAGACCGGTATAGAGAGTCTGCCCTTATAAAGAGAACTGTTATAGCGCGTCTCTACTGTAATAATTTGTAAGATATGCAGTTGTTTTACAAACGGGTGCCTATATGCATACTTACAAAATTGTAAATACCTATGTAGAATTTCCGCTTAAAGTTAATTTTTGTATTAAAATAATTTGCAGACCATCCCTCGCGACCATTAAAAACCCTGGACAAACAGGAACTTTTCGGGAAATACATGTGGTTACTTGTTGTTACCACAGGGCTAACAGCTGGATCCTTTCTTCTTTGGAATCCGGATGCCCCGTATGCTCTGACTTCGCTCAATCCATGCAGATCCTGCTTTTGGCTCTATGACCTTCCATTTTACGGGCTGGAATTCATTAACATGAGCATGATTTATGCATGTGGTCATTTGGTGCTCCTTATCCATTCGTTGGTGTTTGAAATGACCAATTCAACTCTGGAGCAAACACAATTCAGTGTTTCTAAATTGTTACAATCTAGGTATTTCCGCAATATTTACCATCGTAATTGGTATTAAAAAAGAATTAATAATTTCGTTCAGGAATTGGTTAATTGTCTATATTAATAATAATTTGCAGGAATGACATGAAACCCCAGGAAGTTTCAAATTTTTTGGACGAAATTCGAAAAACGCAGCTCTTCGTTCAATTGTTCAATCAGAGCAATGGAACGGTGATATTTATTCTCAAATTATTTTGCATTACGGCGGGGATATTTGGTGGTTATGGCAGCATAAAGTACTTTGCTGCCGTCCCTCCCGCCAGGATCTTATCAAGCGTTGTTGGAATAGATGGCTTTCTTATGTGGGGTCTGATGTATGAAAAAGCCTTCAAAATCCTGGAAATCACCAAATCCTTAAAGACACTGATGCATCTTGCAATTCAAAGTTGCCGCACAAAGCAGATTAGATTAGAAATGTCTATGCGGTTGCGCTCTATTCCACCATTTGGATTCATGGTTGGATCATTTCGACTATTTGAGCGGGAATCCACGCTAATCTTTCTGGATTTTGTCTTTTACCACATTGCCACCTTGCTTGTGTCTACTGAAGTTTAGAATTATAAACACAATTTATTCACCATCATTAAAATAAATGAGTTCCAAAAACAGCATGCGTGTCAGCATTTTGTGGAGAAAATGCTGCGTTTACTATTGTTTTACATGATATATTGTGTGTTGAATAATTCCTATTAGTTTTAAAAACACATTTTAGAAATATTCCTGTCCGATAAAACCTGTAATTAATAGAATTAGCTTACTCGACTTACAAAAATGTGTCATCCCTGTAATTGTAAGCCTACTTATTTAAGGTCTACTTCCTGACTACACATAATTGGCGCCCTAATGTCAAAACGTGTTATTAAAGATAAGTTCGATATTGTTAGTCCATCAGAAGAAGCGAGCCGTTTTTGAGAAAATTGTGAAACTGTCACTATGTATTATGATGAGACTCCGTTGCGGTGTTAAATGGTTTAGAGTTATTTTACTTTTGCGAAATTACTTTGTATATAACTATTATTCAGTATTTTGTCATTGACAAGGTAAAAATAACTTACCAGGATCTATGTAAACAGACGGTATTTTTTTCATCTAAATTTTTGTTTTTGAATTTCAAAGGTTAATACACATATATTGTTCTTAATTCTTCCGTTTTAGCTTTGCTGTAAAATATTTACACATGGCCTCTTCAACAACGATTTAGAATTTTTTTTAAAGAAAGCGTTGTCATTATTTGAAACATTATGCTGAGCTTGCACGAAGTACGATTTAACCTTCTAGCACTAAAAATGTTATCCGCCCTGGGATTTATGCCGTTTACCGTTGATCCAGTTAAAGGGAAAATTTACATGCAGACCAAAAGAAATAAACTACTGACAACTCGATGTTTTTACATTCTGCTATTAAGCTACTTTAGCTTCATCGTAGTCAGACTGTTCCAATCTATAGCGTTTCCCGAATATTTGAACGTCATGCATTTACCATTCCATGGACAAATACTTTTTGCCGTATTGCTTCCATGCTCAATTTACACTTCGCAGTTTTTTGGCAACCCAGAGATAACTGTTTCTATCTGTAACGATATATATGATGATGACAACATGACTGGTGAGTTTTTATAATTTAATTTTTTGTCAAAATATTATTGTCCGTACATTTTAAATTCTGTGGTACTAAATTACTTCATTCATTTGTTTGTACATTTGTTTTAATTGTTTAAAAATTATACTAACGGTAAATGATGAAATAGTTGAGAAAAAACCGTTTACATGGCGAAAATACTCCATTCCGGAACTCTTCACAATTTTCTTTCCAATTGGTATATCAACAATAGCGCTCATGTACATCACGGATTTCCTTGTGGAGCCAAATAAACTGTTTTACATCTACTCGCTCTTTTCGGATCAGGTGGAAAACGTTCCGATCGCACGATATGCGTTAATGGGGCTTCAAATATTTTTGATTTCCAATGCTGTTAGTACGTATATCCCTATGGGATATGTCATGCTGAGTTTCTTTTCCAAAACTTTCTCCTCTACTCATTCCCAAATTTGCACCTTGAGGTATTGCTTTTGATTGTTTATAATATCCCCACTTAGTTAAAGTTCTGTTGACAACAAAATATAATAATATAAAATAAATAAATATAATAAATTGAATTATGTCAGACTGGGAATTTTCACAATTTTAGGAAACATCAAGATGTTAGAACAATTAAGGAAGCGATTCAAGCATGTCGGAAATTCCACCTACACGTCCAGCTCTTTAACCAAAACTTTGCTAGTTCAATCGTCTACATGAGGCTTGTTATCTTCTACTGCTGCATTGTGTGCACATTCTTCGCCTTCATATTCATGAATTCTCATGCGGTTTTAGCGACAGCAAATCTGATTTTAACCATGAATGGTTTCATTGCTTACATCGTATTCTACGACAAAGCGTTTCAAATTCCTGAGAAGCTTGAAGAATTAAAGCGGGAGATATTACGGGCATCGTACAGAAATAATGGGGTGTCTGTGAGTTTGTGTATGAAATTACTTCGTGCAGTTCCCATCACCGGAATTAAAGTCGGTAGTTTCCGAGCGTTTGAAAGGGCATCAACACCAATATTTTTGGATTTCATTTCTCAAAACTTTGTTAGTATGTTGCTTGCTTTTCGGAAAACGAAATGATTTCTAATAAAAATATTCATAACGATGTATGTATGCACATATGTATAAATCTAAATTAACAAAAGGCGTTTTCCAAGCCGACCAATTTCATGACTACTGACTTAGTAAATGGTTTGAGAGAACGAAATTTCTTTATTTATTCAAAATTTATCTTAAAAATTTGGTTTAAATTGTCCTTCATAAACAAACTACATTTTCAAACGAAATGTTTTATGTAAACATATTTTACGAATTTAATAATTGACTCCGCCAGGGAATTCAGAACAAGGGTTCCGATCTATGATCAACATAAATCTTTCGAACAAACTAAAACATTTAAAGAAATCATTACATATAGAGAATTTAACCAAGAAATTTTAACGATTCGGGTCAAGCACCGTCTCTCTTCATCCAAACAAGGAAAGGAATCTAATCAGCTTGTTAACTTTCATTCTGGCTCTGGGATAAAAACAAATTTAACACACTATGCTTTTAACTTACAAGCAAAATTATTTTAGGACACTTTGTAATGTGTTTTAAAATGGCGGGCACGAACGCTTGCTTTAATATACGTACCTTCTCCTTAAATGGCTCGTAAGATCGAATCTTGGACCGAAACCTCTCGAACCAAGTCTAGAAACAAAATCCATGGATTATTTAAAAAACAAATCAAAAAAATTTAAAATTACGTCATATAGTAAAATAATAAAAATAAATTTAGTTTGTTTTTAAATTAAAAATAAAACAAATATGTTCTCATACAACCAGACACGTGGTCATTTAGGTCTCACACGTTAAGTGTAGTCCGATCACTTAAATAGCTACCAGCACTGTAAGACGCTGGTATGGGCAAATATTCCGACATGTAAATTGGATTCCTTGGATGAAAAGGTGTTAATGATTGTCGTTTCAAGGGTAGCGGCAGAGCTAAAACAGAAGCTTCTGCCTCGTTCCTGTTGATAATGATCGTCCTAGATTTGTCCTCATTGAAAACTAACTGGCCACATGTTCTTAAATCAGCTAATCCTTCCGAAAATATTAGTGATATAAATATCACGACGCAAAAAGTTCGATCGAAAAATTTCATTCTCAGGAAAGTTTGATTTTACAATTTTAATACAGTGAAAATTTCTCACTTAAGTTTATTAAAAAAAGATGAAATTTTATTAAAATTTTGTTAAAAGAATTTGTATTAGTAGCCCAACATTTAAGAATATTTCATAAATCTGTAAAATATATTGTTTTTTCAAGATATTATTAATGTAATGACTTAGTTCAGCTCAACTAAACTAATGTGTCAAGTTTACAAAGTTTTACTTCTACACAATGAGAAAGAAATTAAGCATGAATAAAATCCCTACAGTTTGAGCGTATTTTCTAGTTACAACAGCCTGTTGAAATAGTTTGTATTTCCTTACACACGAATTTTCACTATACGTCTTTGTATCGAGTGTTTCACGAGGAAGCGCGAGTTGACTTGAATTTAACAATAGTTCAGTTATGTATTTGCAGAAGGAAAAACGCATTATTCAATTCAGTTCATGCAAATGTTCTAATAATTAAGCAATAGTGATGTTGTCCAGCAAAGTTCTTCGCTTGCAATTATTTTCATTTCACTATTGTGCAAGCCAATCATTCTACAAAGTAGCCGATCATTAGAATAGCTCTTAAGCTAATTAAGCTTTAGGCTTTTAGGCAAACTGTAACAGAATGTAGGTCCATCACGTCATTCTATGTGTACACAAAAATTATTAAAATAAACATTGATTTATGTCAATTAAATCTGAATGCAATAAAGTGAAGGTTTGGCAAACAGGGAAATGAATGAATGTAATTTAGGAATCAATAGCTTTAATACTGCTTCCCGAAATTTACATGAAGATTGACGGTAGAGGCAATTAAATATTAATATAACCACTAAATATGAATGACACAAAAGCAGCGCAAATTAAAAGGACGCTTCCTCATAAGTTTCTGTAACTTCCCGCACTTTGTCTTACGAAACATTTACTTGTCCCCGACAAAGGCATCAAAAATCGAGGTTTTAAGATGTTGGTGTCAGAAGAAAACGTTAACAACATCCGACTTCTAATTTGGATGTCCAAACTTTCATTCCTGCCATTCCGATTTTCCATCGTATTTGCAGACGACAATGCTGCGACTTCTTCCAAGAAGGCAGGAACGAAAAGTAGTGGAAACGAAAGCCACAGAAATACAGTTAACTCTAGTGCCACAGATACGTCCAAGTTATTGGAATTTCAGAATTACTACCAAATGTCACCTCAAACGTCCCGGTGGAGAAAGATAATGTACAGAGTGTTTATTAGTTATTCCTGTTTTCATAACGTTTCCTTAACATTGCGGCTAGTTCAATCCTTATTTCTTCATACTAACGTCAGTGTCTATCACAATTTAGCGCATGTTTACTACTGCAGTGTGGCGGGGCTTGTCCTCACTTGGATTTATTTGAGCTTCTTCAAGCGTCCGGACTACACTGTCATGATTGTGAATAAATTATTTGCCAGCATGACAGGTATGACAACAAATTCTAAGTATTCTTAAGTCTAATCTATTCATTATAATATCAAAAAATATTTAAAAATCATTCTATGCTAATATGTATATGTACGCTGTAATTGAAATAGCTTTAAAAATTATTATTAAAATAATTTAAATACAGTTAAACCCTCTCGGCCATTGACGTCCTTGAACAAACAGGAATTGTTTGCAAAATATTTGTGGTTATGCCTTATTATAACTGGACTGACGGCGGGAGCATTTCTTGTTTGGAATCGCGACGCGCCATATGCGCTAACGTCCCTCAATCCCAGTGTCTCTTGCTTTTGGTTGCAGGATCTCCCACTTTATGGACTGGAATTCATTAACATGAGCACGATCTACGCCGGCGGTCATTTGGTGATTCTTACCCATTCTTTGGTTTTTGAAATGACCAATTCAACTCTAGAGCAAATCCACACTAGTGTTTCGGAATTGTTACAAAGAAGGTATTTGACCAGGATGTATAACTAATTACATTATTTCCGGTCCCAACAGTTTTTTCTGAATTTGTATCTGAATTTTTATCCGAATTTTAATCCGAATTTGTATCTGAATTTGTATCTGAATTTGTATCTGAATTTTTATCTGAATTTTTATCTGAATTTTTATCTGAATTTTTATCTGAATTTTTATCTGAATTTTTATCTTAATTTATATGACATTTCTTTAAATATTTGGTCTGACATGCGTTTTTATTTGAATTTCACAGAAAGGTCTGGAAACCCCAAGAAGTTTTAAAATTTCTGGACGAAATTCGACGAACCCAGCTCTTCGTTCAATTGTTCAACCAGAGCAATGGGACCGTTGTATTTATTCTCAAACTATTTTGCATTATGGCTGGAGTATTTGGTGGCTATGGCAGTATCAAATACTTTGCTTCAGTCCCGCTTGCAAGGGCCCTATCGACTGTCGTCAGTATCAACAGTTTTCTTATGTGGGGACTGATGTATGAAAAAGCATTCAATATCCTGGAAATCACCAAATCTTTGAAGAGGTTGATTCACCTTGGGATTCAAAGGTGTCGCATGAAAAAGGCTAGACTGGAAACGTCTAAGCAAATGCGATCTATTCCATCTTTTGGATTCATGGTGGGGTCATTTCGCTTGTTTGAGAGGGAATCAACTTTAATCTTTTTAAACTTTGTTGTTTACCATATTGCCACCTTACTTGTGTCTACTAAGGTATAGCTTCATATTTTAGCGTACGAAATCATAAGTAAAATGATTACGAAAATAATTACTACATACAAACTTATTGCAAGTTGTTTCATGACAAGATACGAAAGAATGTTAAACGCAAGGTGGGAGAATTTCACAAATTTACAATTTTCTTGCAGTTGAAATTCTCCGTTTAGTTTTAATTGCAATATAAATGGAATATCCCATCCTGAACTGACTTGATGGTGGACATCTCATCTTGCAATAAGATTCGAATGGAAGTACCCCATTTTGCATCTCCACTGGCGACCTTAGGTTTAACAATGTGAATAACATGTTATCGAAATTTAAGTTTTTTGAATTTGGTAAGTCAAAATTTTAATGTCAATACACATATCTTTCTAGTCTATTGTTTATGCTCTGTCTGTGAAGTAGGTCAAATGCTTTTGAGAAAAATCAATAAATAGAAATACCTATTCAAGTATGAATAAGTGCCAAAGAAATAGCAAAAACAAGCCCAACTACAAATGATTTTGATAAAAAAATTTAGTATTTCTACATGAAGGTTTTAAAGAAAACTTGAGATGAAGTAAAGGATTGTTTAGGGAAACAACTGAAATACGACCACTTCTAATTCAATGACAGGTTATAACTTTATGCTGCTATATTATATTAATTCTAATAATAAAAATTTACCGTTTCCTCGTTTACTGTTAGAGAGGAAAACGTAACGAAAAAAGAGAAAAACTGAATTCAACTTATAGTCATTGCAGTATAAGTTGTGTGGTTTGCACATACTTTATATATAAATATAATATATTATTGTATAATAAACATATAACAATAAATAATATATTATTTATTGTCACGTCAATAACACTCCAAGAAATTAGTAAAAAATTATTATCTTTGATAAATCATCCTAACTTGAGTCATACCTTTTAGTTGCGCATTTATGACTTTGTGAAGACTATATCCAGATTGGTTGCTGACGATAATAAATTAAAATTAGAATTTATTATTACTTTCTAATAAACATAGCAAGTATATTTTTGACTAAAGTATTCCCAAATTTTGACTAAACTACATACGAATCGTTACTAATTTTAGAGTTTACTAATTTTAAATAATTCAAAGATAACAGATTTCTCTGGATCATGTACAATGGATGAAGAAATTCGAATCCAAAATGTTCTGCCCTGGTTTTTTGTGGTCCGGAATCTTGCTTCATTGATATTTCTACCCTATCACTATTCTTGCCTGCCAAAAAATTCACCTCCGCCACTTCAAGTTTCTGTAGCTTCAACTTTAGAGGATTGCGAAAATTGTGTAATTAATTTCGTTGAGTACACTGAGATGTTGAACTATGCTAACATTAGAGTTCCACGAATAATAATGAGAATTAGGCTAATTTCTCCCGACCGGGCGGTTCAGTTATTAAGAAGTCGGGATGGAAGAACTGAAGGACGACGTACGAAAGGTTATGTCACGCTGATCTTAGCAAATTACAAAGAACTTGACGATGTACATCATGTCCAAGAGAAAACTTGGCCTGGTTGGATGACGCTAATGCGCAAGATTTATTACACATTTCACTTGGGACTCTACTCCAGGCAAATCATAGTCAAAACAGTTTTTACAACTGCCGACCATTTTGTGTACCTTGTAACTGCAACGCATCACGAGCTATTGCTAAAGGTAGTTGTGTATGCTCTGGCATTGGACTTCCTACCCCTTTTTGTTCTTTTTTACACTCCCATCGTAGCACTTATTCCCCTTGGCACTCTCACTTTTGGCATGTATGTCTGCTGGTACTGTGGCCCTTTGAAATATTTGGTAACCCATGCAGTGACATACGAGTTCGAATGCCCCAAATCTAATTGCTACGAAGCTAGCTTGCGGACATACAGTGAAGTCATTCAAGATGGTCAAAATGTTGGATGGGCGTGGAAAAATCTTAACAATGATTCAATCTTTGATAATTTTGATAATCTGAGCAAATTTGCAAACCTATCCGATGGTCTTATTGGCAAATCCCCCTTCAACAGAAAGAATCCTTTAGAAATAGAAATTACGACGGCGGCCTTTCTTCATCAGACAATAAGCACAAATCATCATCCACGTGCCGTCCCTTTGTTTAAATTTTGGCATTCAGTATTACCACCAACGTACGCCAATGAGAGTTTTATATATTTCCCACCTGGTCGGAAGTTTTTATTTAAAGGAAGGACTACAAAGTATAAGTTTATCACTAGTGACGGTGTCAAGAGAATCAAAACATCTTTAGATGTGTACGCAAAACAGTTTTCTGAAGCAGTTTGGGGGTGCATTATCGCCATTCTCATACTAATTTCCGTTATAATTTATTTTTCATCCAACGAGATGAGGGTATCAAATATTATTTTCTGGTTCCAGTGTACTTTAATTGATCAATTTGGTAGTGGCATTCCAGTCTGTAGACCCGCTTTGAAGAATCACGTGACCATATTCATAACGGCATTGTTGATACAGTGGACATTTTTAGCCATGCTCATAAGCAGTTTGTACAAGTGCGTTATAAAATCGGATTATATCCTTGCTTACCCTTACGGAATCCCGTGGAAAAGAATTGAAGATTTAGACAACTTTACCTTGTACTTAGTGGTGGACGAGGAAGATTGCCCGAAAATAAATGAAGCCCATTCATTAGCACAAGTAGATCATTACGAAGGATTTAAGTATCAGGACTACCTCTGCTATTTTTCGTCACTAAAAGTTCCCCAATGTGTTTTTTATAGTCAGCTGGATATATTTTCCTCCACGACCAATGTTCATAAAGGTCGGCAAATGAAGGCAGCAGACATGGTGAACAGGGTTGAGTTTATTTGTGCCATTAATTTACAGCAATTAATCTTGAGTCAACTCACCCTTCCCAGAACAGCCTTTGTGACAACATCGAAAGAATTTGAGTTTTACTGGAATATTTTCAAAGCACAGATGAAGAAGAACAGTAATTTGAAATTTTATCACAACAAACGTGTTGATGATCAATTTTTGGGATTAAAGAAGGTATACACCTTGACGGCCTCAAACAGCTTTCATTCGAAATTTATCGAGAGCCGCCTATGCAAATTATTCTCTTCGGGAATATACAATTTGTGGGAATATTGGAACCGAATTCGATTTCCTCCTCCTAATTTTGCTATTGACAAAGGAGAAGACGAGTATATACCAGAATTTAAGAAATTGTCATTCGAGAATTCAGATGTGTCCTTAATATTTTATTTCGTGATGTTGTGCTTAGCTGTGTGTGTAATAAGACTGTTCTTTGAACTCAGTGTATACCATTTATTGAGAATAGTTAAAAAATAATTGCATTATGGAATGAATAAATTAAATTTCTTGTTTGGAAATATGATGCGCCAAATGCGCAATCAATCGTCTTTGGTATAAATGATATTTAATCATTCAAAAACATGTATAAGTGTGAAAACGTTTAGTTTATTGATGCTTGGTTAGTTGTTAGGTAGGATATTCTAATGATAATTTAATTTCTGTACAAAAATTGAATGCCCGCAGGTATTTAATTTTTACGTAACTTTACATGGCACTTTTATATAATTTGCTTAGTTTGTCTCTTCAAAAACAGTTTTTGTCAAGACAAGAAGGGTACTCTGGGAAAATTATATAAAAGTACTTTTTAATTTATAAAGGATTATAAGACACTCCATGTGTCTCTATGTGCCCTGTATGGTTTTGTAAGTTCATTATAAATTTAGATCGAGTCTGATTGTTCCCATTTACAAATAATTAGAGTATAATATGTCATTGTAAACAACTGCAAATTCATAACTTCAAACGATATAATTGTCAGTATTTGCCTCAGTTTGATTTTGAAATCGCAGTTGGTAAAATTGAAGGTGGAGGTTCGTAGATTAAGTAACATGCTCATATCGGCACAATGTATTCAGGAAATCAAAAACGAAATGTTGTTACCCACTTTCTTGTTATTCAAATATTTGTAGCATTGGTATGCCTCCCGTATCATTATCTCTGTATGCCAACAAATTCAAACCGGTTCATTCACATTCCAGTAGAACCAACGTTGGAGAATTTTAATAACTGCGTAATAAATTTTGTTGAATATACTGAAACTGTGAACTACAGTGAACTCACTCTACCCCGTATAATTATGAGGATTAAGCTGATTTCATACCAACGCGGGCTAGAATTGTTACGAAATCGAAGAGGGAGTACAGAGGGTCGACGTACAATGTGTTATGTGTCACTGATTTTAGCAAATCAAAAAGAATTCGATGAAGTTCATGAAAAGCTCCCCTTTCTTCAGTCGAATAAGGTGTTTGCTGATGAGATTCGTATTACAATGTATATTGGACTGTACTCTAGAAATATGAATAACAGATATGAATTCACCAGCTCCAATCATTTCGTGTACCTTATTTGTGCCCAATTTTATGTGGACATGCTACAGGACATTGTGTCTTCTTTGCTGGATGCTTCTTTCTTTCCACTGTTCACGCTATATTATGAGCCTATTGTAAATTTCCCTTCCCTAAGTACTGCTCTTACTCATGGCATATTCATATGCTGGTACTGTGGTCCTTCGAAAACCCTTGAGACCGATATTGTGCAATACAAATTCCCCTGTCTAAATTCCAATTGTTTCGAATCTAGTTTGGATACTTACAGGCAAGCTATTCAAAATGGCAAAGGTGTTGCTTGGGTGTGGAGAGAAGGCGTCAACTTAACAAGTAATGAATCGGACAGATCCCCATTTAACCGAAAGAATCCGGTGGAAATCATATTTGCTACAGTTATTTTTCTACATCAAGGAATAAGTACAACTTACCAACCAGGAGAACATGTATTTACAAGTAAACCAAGCAGACATACACCTCCTTTTGCCGATGAAAGTACCATACGGTTTGATACACAAAGAATTTTTGTTTGGGCTGGAAGGAGTTCTAAATTTATTTTTATTACTAGTGACGGAGTCCAGAAAATTAAAACGACTTTAGACATTTACACAAAACCGTTTTCTGAAACCATTTGGGCGTCCATAGTTTCATCTCTTACTGCAGTATTCCTAATAATTTGTCTCAACTCCATCCAAGCATAGGTTCCTCGATATCTTATTTTGGCTTCAGAGTACATTAGTGGATCAATATGGTAAAGGCATTCCAGTCAGGGGAACTGGTTAGAGAAATCCGGTGAAAATCTTATTTACGAATATTTTGATTTTGTGGACCTTCTCATCTATATTGTTTAGCAATTTCTACAAGTGTGTAATTAAGTCAGAATATGCAATTGCCTACCCTTATGGGATCCCTTGGAAGAGATTTGAGGATTTAACCGCCTTCACATTGTACTTCTTAGTGGATGAGAAGCATTGCGATAAAATCAATGAATCCATTGAGATTGCCCAGCATTTTGACGCAGCGTACCAGGATATTCTGTGCCACTATTGGGGAATACTTAATCTCCAATGTACATTTTACAGAGAATTAACGCTGTTTTCAACAATCCTTAACCTCAATGACACCTATAGGAAGAAGGCTACGAAAATGCTACAAAAAGTTCAATTCGTATGTGCAACTGAATTGCAACAAATGATCAAAACTAAACTCTCCGTTGAAAGAACAGCCTTTGTGACTTCATCAGAGGAGTTTGAGTATTATTGGAAGATTTTCAAAGCACAAATTAAACAGGATCACACTAAAATATTTTACCATAACAAGCATGCCAATGATGAGTTTTTAAAAATCGACAAGTTTTACACGTTGACGGCTTTAAACAGCTTTCATTCAAAAGTAATTGAGAATCGTTTGAGCACATTATTTTCCTCTGGTATTTACTACATGTGGGAAAATTGGGACCGAATTAGATTCCCCCCACCCAAATTTGCTCCGGACAGGGGCGAGGACGAGTATGTACCTACGTTCAAACAAATATCCTTTGAAGAATCGGACATTTATTTTTATTTTATTACAATGTGTTTTGTGGTAAGCACATTATGTTTATTCATTGAGCTCTGTTTGCACCATTTATTGAGATTATTTAAATAGAAATTTAAATAGTAGCATATCCCTCCTCGAGGTGCAAGGTGGTATATCTCCAAAATTCTTAAATGCAAGATGGTATAACCACCATCATATTGATTCAAACTGGTATAACTCCAATTTTGCCTTAAAAAAGCATTGGAACGAAAAATTTAATCCAGAAGAATTTTAGATTTTCAGTGCAAGATGGTATAACCACCAAAAATCTCTTTCCATTTTTCATTCATACAAACATACATTACAGAGAATCCTTGCCCAAGGTTAACATTCCAATACTTTTGGCGGCACAGCACGAAGCAATGAAATCGGAATCATTTTGCCTTCGAATTAGTTTATTCGATGAATTTATTTATATTATTATTTTGAATATTTAGTTTAAAGCTTATTTTAACTGTTTAACAAATAAAATATTTTATAAAGGATAAAATAAAACCCATGTGCAGCCTCATCAGAAAAATAATAAATAATCATAGGTAATAAGAAAAATATCTATAATAATCAAAAATAATAGAGTATAATAGTATATAAGTGCCTAAAGCTTCATTGATTTCTCAAGTCAAGTAAATTACTCTATAATTCAATAATTACGTAATAAATATTTGAGAGACAATGTAAAACCAAAATAAATACTCTAATTGCCCAAGACGTTCCTCATATAACAAAGTCATGATCATCACATTTTTTTCTATAAATATTTAATGTTTCAATATCCAGCTATGGCACTGATAAATAATAATACTGTTGTTGACTAATTTGGATATTCCATTAACTTGTTTGGCAATGTTACATGTGAAAAATACTGATCAAATATGCCCAAACACTGAGACAATTGAAGTTTATTCTAACAAATTATAGTAATTTACTAGTTTCAATCCACGTGTATTGTGCTCTGCCTGTCTTTTTGACATTTTGCCCCACTATAGGTTATATAGAAATCTGAAAATCGTTGAAGACAAAGGGCAATCTGGATATGTAAAAACGTCAATCAAATCAGGTAGGGCTTTAAATGGCTAAGAGATTGCGTCATGTGCCCTCACTTGGTTTCATGGTTAGGTCGTTAAAAGACATTTGAGCAGGCAATCACAATGTTCTATATTCCCTTAATCAATTATTTTAAATTACTCGGCAACTGCAAGAATTAAATAACTCTATACAGTAAATTATTGCCACGCAATCCCCCAAAATGTTCGCAGGAAGTTCCTAGTTTAACTTAAAGATCACGAGTAATTAATTGGTTCTTATAGTAGTATTTATTTCTTTAATACCCTTTCACCACGACATGTAACTGCTTAATTTTCGTGAAGCGCATAGTTTGGAAAAGATATTTTTAAATTGTAATTGGTTGAGGGGACAATAGTGCCAAGAGTTTGATATTAGGACAATAATTAATCGTGATTCTTGGGAATAAAATGGGTCAACTCCATAAGTGGATGCATTTAAAACACGAAAATAGAAGCAGTGACGATGATTTCTCCCATCGACTCCATTTCTAATTAAATCGCTAACAAAAATTGAATAGTAGACATTACAGATATTGTGACGTGCAGTGTTGCCGATCGTTTCTCCTTCTATTGACGTTCTTGTTGAGTCGTAAATCTTGGAGGTTCTAAATTTTTAAAGTTTGGTTAATCTAGGTTGTAAACAGTATTTAATAATTTAGTATTTAATAAGGATACAGCTAGGTATGAATACGATTTAACCAAATTTAAAATTTAAAATTACTTCCTATATTGCCATTACTAATACAGTGGAAACTCTTTATAACGGCACACAATATAAGGCTGTAAAATTTGACCGTTATAAAGAAGTGATCTTATAAGAGTCAAAATTTCATGTTTTATTATTTTACAATTTTATTTACAGTGACCGCTACAGGACGTATGCCGTTATAAAGGGAGCCGTTATATGGCGAGTATTCACTGTATATGACTTGAATCTGGAAGTACAAACAAGTCATTAAACATTCTCATTATTATATAAATACTTTAATTGCTTTACGGTACAATAATTGATTTGTGTTGTGATTGTGTTGTGTTGCCTAATAGTAGGATTATTAATGAAAACACTAATTACCGATGAACGACCCCGAGAATATTAAGACCAGGAACGGTTTTTAAACCCGGAAGCTAGATACTTTGTTTCCGTCGATCATTACAAATCAAAAGTTTTAGCAGCTGTAAAGTTTACACACATTCAAGACATTTCAAAATCCGGATTTTTAAATTGTGAAATTTTTTCAAAACGTATAAATACTTTTTTAACGAAATTGTATTCCCAAAACTTTCATTAGAAAACTGAAGATTATTTGGACAATTAACCTTACAAAGATCTGACTATACAGTCATTTCTGTTCTTCAGAATGTTGGTCGCGGAGGAAAATGTGAATAATATGCGCATTCTCGGTTGGATATCCAATCTTCTATTACTTCCCATCAGAGTTTACACCATTGAAACTAAAGCCACGCCTTCAGGAAGAATTCCAAAAAACAAAGAAAAAACTGATGAAAATTCAAGCAATAATTCTCGTACTCTATATTTAATTTCTACGTCTCGGGTAAACCACAACTACCGAATTTCTCTCAGAAGCTCTCGCTGGAGCAATGGAATATACAAAGTTTTAGTGGGCTACTCTGTAATTCACAATGTGTTGCTAACATTGCGACTGGGTCATTCCTTATTAAATTTCAATGAAGACACCATTGAACATTTACCCGGACATTTGTATTTCGGTTTACTTGGCTGGCTGGTTCTTCCTTGGATTTACCTAAGCTTCTTTAAATACCCGCACTATTCAGTAATGGTATTCAATTCCATTTGTGCTAGCATGCCTGGTGAGTACATTTTTTACAAGGAAGAAAGATTATTTATTATATTTGTGAATATGTTACTAACAAAAATAACTTCAATTTTCCAGACACTCCTTCCCGCCCTTTGAAAAGTCTTAATAAGCAGGAAATAGTGTCAAAATATTTCTGGGTCATCACTATTGTTACCGGATTGAGTACCAGCTCCTTTCAAGCTTGGAATTGCGATGCGCCATATGTGCTGACGTCACTTATTTTCCAAGGATTCTATTTCAATATCTGGTTTCTTGGGCTGTACGCTCTGGATGTGCTTAATTTAAGCGTCATCTATTCATGTGGAGTCTTTGTCTTGATGAGCCAATCCATGGTGTTTCAAATGATCGGTTCTTCGTTGGGGCAATCAAAGACATTGGTAACACAATTATCACAAACAAGGTATGTATTAGCTTTAATCATAACCACTTTAATAAACCATTATTAAAAAAATTAATTATTCCATTTACTAAAAGAAATAAAAATAAACAAATTAAAACAACAATTAAATTGAAGGAAGTAAAACAAAGTAATTGAAAAGTAAAATTGGAAAAAATAATTTAAAAGAAAAATTTGAAAAAACAATGTAAAAATTATTTAAACGGATAATTTGAAAAAACAATGTAAAAATTATTTAAACGGATAATTTGAAAAAAATAAATTAAACGGTAATTTGAAAGAATAATTTAAAAGGATAATTTGAAAAAAAATGATTTAAAAAGATAATTTGAAAAAAATAATTTAAAAAGATAATTTGAAAAAAATAATTTAAAAAGATAATTTGAAAAAAAATAACTTAAAAAGATAATTTGAAAAAAAATAATTTAAAAAGATAATTTGAAAAAAATAAATTAAAAGGATAATTTGAAAAAAATAATTTTAAAGATAATTCGTAAAAGTGGTTTAAAAAAATAATTATGAAAAAATATGTTACAACAGGAGAAAAGTTTCACCGCAAAAGCTGCTGACCGTCCTGCAAGACATCCGAAGAATGCAACTCTTTGTTCAATTCTTTAATCAAAGCAATGGAACAATCATATTTCTTGTGAAGCTGGCTACACTTGCGCATGGTATATTTGGCTTTTACGGAAGTATAGTAATTTCCATGCCATTCACCCGACTCCTCTCAACGATCATGGGCATCGATGGGATGCTCATATTTGGCCTGTTTTACGAAAAAGCTTTCAAAATCCCGGAAATAATAAAGTCAGTGAAGATTCTTCTGCAACTTGCAATTCTTCGGAGTCCAACCAAACGGGATAAAATGAAACTGACCAAGTGGCTGAACTCCATTCGCTCAATTCGAATTATGGTTGGGACTTTTAAACCTTTGGAGCGGGAATCCACACTTGTCTTTCTGCATTTCGTCGCCTACCACATTGGAACTTTGCTTGTGTCCACCAATTCTTAAGCTATGTATGTATGGCTGTGTATAGTTTTTTTTCTTTCACAAAGTAATTATTTTTAGGGAAAATGGAATATTTATAAGAGTGCCCATGTATGTACAATGTGTATAATGTTACAAATCGGGTCATATGCGAACTTGCCTCAATCCCCAAAGTCAGGAAATATTTGATCTAGTTTCCCCATTAATTCGGGTGCACGTCGCCTAGGACTAAAGTGTATGTCTAATATCTTTTCAATGTTATTTTATTTATTTATTGAAATTTGATTTGATTGAAATGACAAGCAACAAAAACAATTAATTATAACTTGGTGCTTACTAGGTACAGATATACGGAAAATCCAAAACACGAAAACAAATGGATCAGGTGTTCTTCATAATGTCGCTGACGGTGTTCGTGGAATTACAAATTATCCCAATTCACATATAGTGTACAAAAAACTAAATGGGTAATAAGGCATTAAAAATATGAAGTTAGTTTTGAAGCCTCTTTCTTGGACGAGACGTGAGCGGTGAGATGTCGTGTATATATTTAAATTAATTCATTACATTATTTGAAACAAATATTTTATTTTGTTAAACATTTTAACTTGTTTTTAAACTTTTACAAATTGTTTCTAAATCCTTTGTACCTTACACAATGAGCTCAAGAATGATAAGGAATGGACCAAAGTACACGACTTTCATTTCTCTACACGCAAGGAGAAGATATTGAATAATAATAATCTATCTTTTAATTAACCACTCAATTGTACATTTGTGAAGAAAGGAAATACGAAGTCAAATCAAGGTTTTCAAATAAATTCTCATTCTATTAATTACCTGTCATTGAAGTAATAATAATACTATTTGCGAATAAATAAATAAAAATAATTCTTATTTCGATTTACAATTAAAAATCGAGAGTCAAAGGATATTGACGTTTCTCTTCTCCCCCGGAAGTAAATGTATTCTTTGTGGTTTTGCATGTAAACATGACATAATAATTTGTTTAGATTTTGCTTAAATTGCTTAAAAAAAGTAAATTAATAATAATCAGGTTTATTTGGTCTGAGATATTGACAGTCAAGGAAATGACGCTCGTTGGCCAGGAAATGAATTATTCTACTTTGTGATTTTTCCTGTAAACACGTCGTATCACTTTAATTAATGTTAAGCTCTTCCTTAAATTAACAAAATAAAAATGTAAATATATTTACGTCAGAAGTAGTAATAGAGTTCTTCAAATGCATGAATAAATAGGTTACGGGTAAATATTAATAAAATAGATCCAACCACTACGCTTTGAACGTTCATACACAAAATTTATTCTGAATTAGAAGAAACATTTTCTGTGCAATAACAAAACGACTATTGTTTTGCGTATTTATTTCAACAGACAACAGAACTTCATCAGAAATCAACATTATTGTATTCATTATTGTGTGTAAATAATTTTAATTAGAAGTATTTACGGATTGAAAAAATATCACATAAAGTTACACAATTTCGGGAATAAATATTTGTAGTACAAAGCTTTTTTCCTACAAATTTTTTATTGGAAGTTTTCCCATTCAGTTTGTGTAAATATTATACAATGAAAATTAAAAATCTTTTTGCACTGCTGATTGTTCCGATTTTATTGTGTCCGGCCTTTGCTTGGGCAATACTTCAGGACGAACCGGCAAATTTTCTGAAAGAACTTCGCGGCAGCTCCAACAAAGAAAACGAGAATAATAGCAACGGCTTATTACACGACATCTCCCAGGAGCGAAAGGTAGAACTATTAAAAAATTCCGACCATCAAAATTCAAATCACGGACGACAGACTGGAAAGCCCTCGGCAGAATTTCGAAATTCCCGTCAGGTAGCGCGATCCATTGGCGTATATTCTAGACGTATACCGTCAGTCAGGTAATTATTTGTTTTGTACATCGAAAATTTTAAAGGTTTTTAAAAAAAATTAACAAAAAGATTTAACAATGATTTTTTAAAAAAATTAAAAAAGCTTTATTTGTGCGTGAACATGTTTTAGAATTAACAGCTTTGCACGGAGGTTTAGCTCAGGTGGTGATAAACGCAGGGTTTCAATCAGCAGGTGAGGCGGGGGCATTTAAAATGTACTTAATCTAATTATTTGTTTTTCTTTAAATGGGCGGGGGGGGATGTTTCCTTTCAAAATTATATTGAATGTAATTTTATTATTTATTTTGTCAAAAGATTTCCGAGGATTTTTCAACGGAAATGAAAGGCGGACCTATATGCAATAATCAAACATGAGCCATGAATTTTATGGATTTCCTTAGTATATTAAACGGAATAATCCTGAAAATAAATTATAACTACTATAATATTAAATAGTACTACTAGTGATAATATCTGTATGTAATGCATGTGCACTTAAAACATTTTTCAACTTCAACGTTCTGAAAAGAAGACGTTTTTATAGAAAATAAAAAATCCACAATTCCAAGAATCAGCATTTTTTGTATTATAACTGTACATCTTAAACGTTAGTACGACAGCCCCTGTGGTAGTGCGGTTTGTTATAAATTCCCAACAGAATATTTTTCTTAATAAAATAGATGGCAAAGGACAAAAGTACAAGGAATGAAATAGTTTTTCATGCTTTTCTGCTTTATTTCCGATCCCAACGTTTTCATTTTGATTAACTTTTCCATTGTATTTTTTATTAATAACATCATTATTAGATAATATAATGCAGCTATATTTAATACTTGTGTTCATGATAGTGCATAAAGAGGGGCAAGCACAGATTTATTTCGAAAACCAGAAACATTTATTGGGCGATGGCTACAAAAGCCCAAGCTTCAATTTCTACGACAATTTTTTTTCGGCTGCAGCGGAACACGATACGGTTTCCAATAAGCGTATTAGTGATAGTTTTATTGATCCGCGTGCGTGGAATAGAGCGGCACTTAGCTATCGCGCAGGAGCACGAAAATTCGGCGGTTACAGGTGACTACCGGATTTATTTAAAACATTTTGAAAGTTAATAATTTTCACAAACAATAAAATATTAAATGTAAATGTTTATTAAAATTATTACGGTTTGCATAACACAACAATAATACATCTATAGATTACCAAATATTGCCCGAAGGAATCATGGATCGAACCATAAGAGGTGAGGGAAACAATAAATATTTCCATTTGTTAAACTGTGCTATCTATGGAATTGTGGTTGTGCTATAATTGTTTTTTGATATTTCAGTTCCAGTCCTGATGCATTTTATTTTGGATAAAAACTTTAATACAAACACCGAAAATAAAACAAATTTGCAAGCCATCAATAAAACACGTTTTAAATATTAATTATTTTGTTAATGGTTACGTAATTGGAGATAGAGCACACTTTGAATCTTCCCCGACGATATTTATTGTTAGTACCCAATAAAGGTAAACATTCATAGTCATAGGTTTGGTTTAGGAATCATATTAATCCAGCAACAAATTCATGTGAGCTGGAATGTGTTTCCTCGGAAATTCCATATTGTGATTAGTTTTTAATTATTATCGACGTAACAAAATATTTCCAGTTAAGAAATGAAACACTGAAATTTCCATGCAAATGTTTCCCAACATAACAATATTAATGTTATAGAGTGACCAGGTAGAGCTTTAAGACTCAAAACAAAAAATCCAGTGTGCATTATCCAGCGTTATAAGGAAATGATGTTAAGAAATAATCATAAGAAACCATATGAAATGCCAGTACTAATGTGATTCATAAAATCATTCGTAATATATTATTTTCGGTCCCTCTTGTGTTTTACGCAGTTTTTGGATGTCAATTAATGATTTGTTACCCTTGCAGCATTTCTTTTTAAATATATATACTCGTTTATACTAACTTTAAGGACGAATAGTTAATAGTTATATAACAATGCGGTTAATTTCATTTACACTCGCACTTTTAACATTATTCTGTATAAATGGATATTTACATTCCATTTCTGCACTTGAAGAGGACAGGCAGAATGTTTTCGACACAATCGACGGCAGCAATAAAAATCAAGATGAAGTCCAAGATTTGGGATATCGACAGGCACGACAAAATTCAATAAAGTTTGGGCCAAGGCATGAAAATTACTGGACAAGATTTGCTCTTTCCAGTCATGGCAGATTTTCCCCTGATAGATATGGCGGCACTAGAAATGCATTGAGTTACAGAAGTTCGAAGCCGCGGTATCACGGCGGGTAAGGCCTTACTAATATAATTGGTTTTACATTCAGTTTGTTTATTTTGCATGAACTGAATATTTTACTTGTCTGCCAAATTTCCTCATTAAATATTTATTATTAATTAAAAAATAATAACTCCAACCAAAATATTGTTTAGCCACGGCAACAGGCGTTTTGATTCCAGATCCGTCCAATCTAGACCATCCCACGACAGGTGAGTGCCAATTGTTTTTATCGTCTTGTAACACTTTACAGTTATGGAATTTGTATTAACAATTTGATTACAAGATTGAAAATTAATTGTCACATTTTTAATTTTTGAAGGCAAAAACCTGCTGAAGCCGACATATTTACTCAATTTTTCTCTCCATTTGGATGAAGGTTTTACAAGAATTAAATTTCGGAAGTTGGCGTCAAGATTTTGTTGACAAGTTTTCATCTCAAAAATGTATTTTCATATGGATAACAAGAAATTAAAATAATGTAAAGTTAATGTTATACTCATTGTTTTCAAAAATTTAAATTCAAAAGTTATTGTTTCTATTAATATAAAAATATAATATGTAATATTAAATATCAATTTATAAACTATATAAACATTTCTGTATCGAATTATCAATTTTCATTGAATAATTAATTATTTGTAATCACATTCCAATAAACATGATCAATTATCCAAGTACAAGCCATCTCTAGAGAACAAATAAAAATCCCATAATACCGTAAGGAATCGCACTTCATCATACTTCAATTATCCTTCCTTTTTTATTTCTACTTTAATCGCATTTTTACGGTAAGAAGCTCAATTTTAAAAAAAAGTTCTCAGCTGTGCTGACTTTTGTTTTTTGTATTTACTGACTAGACTAAACTTAAACACCATTCATTTCGATTTATGGCTTTATTAATATAATAAAGCTATGACTTATTTGTTATAGAATTTAATTACATTTTCACCGTTGCAAAGCCATTTAAAGAAACTGCTGCAACCATCAAAGCTTCATGGTAATAGCATAAGTAAAATAGCGAAACATTTTGTTATTACACCAAGACGATTAGACCATGACTCTTTATCTGATATTGAGCTAGTAAATTAAAAATTATGCTGGAGAAATTTAAACATATAACTGTGATTGTAAAATACGATGATTAGAATCTATTTGATTAGCATTTAAACACAATTAACGGTGAGGATTTGAATTAATTAAATTGCGTAATGGGCAAATAATTGATATCAATTTGGTCCTGCCATCTGCCATTATACCCAAATAAATGAATTTAGTTATAATTGCTATACGCACTCCTTGAAACAAAAATATAAATTATCTTGCTCTTCCTTGTAAATTCCCCATTGTAAAAAATTTCCTTCAAGAACGTACAGTTAATTGGACTTTTCTATAGTAAGCAAATAAAAACTTAATATTTCTCAGAAATATTTTGTCAACTGAGCAGTGGAGTCCAAAATGAAAAATACCAGAGTTCATTGCACTAATTAGGCTTGTTATTGTCGGATTTCTGCGGTCATGAAACGTCGATTCCGCCTTGTGCGAAAGCAAAACTTCTTCATAAGATTGGAGGATTAGAGTGGTTTGACAGTCTTTAAATTTCTACATATTTCCTAAACATATCATTAAAGACATGAATAATAATTTGTCATAATAACCATTGTAAATATAATAAATATCTTTTAAATATATTTTAACAGAAAAATTCGACACCATGCGATTTTCATATATTGTCCCCATTTCGATTATTATTCAAGTAATACATTCGCAGGCATTATTAGCTCATTTTATACGAATAGGTGATCAACAAGATTTTTTATTCGGGGGAGATTTGAGCAACAATATAAACAATAAGGACCGACCTTACAATCATGATTTAGAAGCGTCACATAGACTTAAACGGCAATCAATAAAATATTATTATAGCCCTCGGAATTATTATCGGTCGCAGTATTTACCCTCACCCACGGATTATAGCACTGGTGATATGCTGCGCGCTAGCAGTATATTTGGCAGGTGAGGCCTGAATAAAAATTTTTAAATTTACTCATTTGTCTGAATTTACAATATAGAAACATACCGCCATCTGGTTATGATTTTCATTAATGAATTTTTTCATTTCTATTTTTGTGGCCGATAAACCCTACACCCCACTATAGCCTTAGAGGTTTTGGGTCAAGGAACAACCTTCTCCCGAGATCCGCCAACAGCAAGTGAGTACTGAGTAGAGGGTTTATATTTTATATGCCCTCAATTTAAAAACAATACATGTTAAAACAAGATTTATTCTTGCACAACGTGTAGCGGAAATTTTTGTTTAACAGAGCCAGACCCAGACCTAGCAGATTGACTCAATTCTTTTCTTTTTTTGGATGAAGACACCCGTGCTACTGCTTTTAATCACAGCGTTCTTCCATAATTTCAAAACATGAATGCAATTAAAATTGTGTAAAATCTTCTTAATTATTTTTACTTATGGGATTACTTATTAAATATAATAATAAATTTATTAAATTTATTTTGTTCAAAATAAGTACCTTTAAACAGTTTATTAGTCAAATTCGTTCGACTTTTGTGGAAAATATAAATACCTATGTATGGATATTTGTTTGCAGCATGACATGAATGAAGCAGAAGTTAAACAATGTAATTGAAGTAAAATGATCAGTTAAATAGTCACCACATGAATATTCTATTAAAATCAAGTATAATTTAGCTATGCGTTTAATAAAATAAAAAATAATTAGGAATTTTATTTCACTGGAACTTCTTTTTCTTCTACAATTTAAGGTACATTGCTCGTAATAATAATAAAATGAGAGTTTAAAACGCGAAGTTAGTCATATACACATAATGGTGCGGGTAGCAAAATGGGTTTCGTTTCGTCCATTTGGAAAGAGGCCAAACGTAATGATTTTCTTTCAATATGAAATCTTCTTCAAAATTCCTTGAAAAATTATGGAATATAGTTCTTTAATAATGGAGTAATTCTTCTTTTGCACCAATTAGTAATCCAATTAACTATTTTGACTCAAAGTTAAATGTTTCGGAGCATAAAATTGGTATCCATGGTTTGAAGTTTGAACATGTATCACATTTTCTTCCCATTCTTTAAACTTTGAATTTTGTTATTAGTTTTCTTTCTTATAGTTGGGTAAATTATGAAAACGTCATTATGTCGAAGTAGAAGACACATTGTATTCAACATAAATTTTGTTCCAATAAAAAAAGGCGGGGCCACGCAGCGGAATTAGCTCCTTGGTGGAGGAACCATTACTGAGCGGTCGATATTTGATGGCTGGAACTGGTAATTTCAACTCGCTGTTGAATATCGCACTTCCTGTGGGCAGGGGTAGTATTTCTGCTACATAAAACTTTATCAAAGTCCCACACCTTCCTGATCTCCCAGCACGCTTCCACTGACATTCCGAGCTACGCAAGCAATGTCGGCGCTTTTTCCGAAGCTCACAGCGATTTCGCCAGTGATTTTGATTTTCCCAGTGATTGGAATTTGTCAAATTGACTTGAACTGTCGTTTCCTTTGCTGCTGTTTCCTTTGGTGTTGTTTCAGTTGATAGCGACAATGATTCGTTAGCACTAGAAATAGAAGATTTCAAGTGTAGCCAAATAATGAGAAATGTAATACAATGAGAAAAAAACTTCATGATGAAATTAAATCTGAGCGTTTGAGTCTGAAGAAGAGCCTGAGGAAAAAATATTTGAACAGAGTCATTTAAGCCGGTTTTGTATTTGCCATGTATGCATGCGGTTTTGCGCGCGGCTGCAATTTTCAGAAAAATTGCAAGGAGCATTTCCAATGATAAATTATTCTTCCACTTACCTAATAATATTTAATCCTTTCCGGTGAACTGCAAACCCATACTTGGTGATTGATGAGTAATAAACCTAACAAAATTAAATCTGGAATATAACGCTCTGCAAGAGTTTATTAAAATAAAATAATAATGTTTTATACTAACAACTATTATTAAGGAGATCCAGAATAACATCAACATTGGCATTTGGGTCATAATTAATTTTTCTATCACAAATAGAATCGATCATCATACATATATAGAGAGTTTTTAACATCAACAATCTTATTTATCTATTTTTGCTGGGGGAAATAAAACGAATTTCCTCGTAAATTCCGCATTGTAATAACTTGCAACCATGACGTGCAAACACACGTAATAAGACTGGCCGAGTAAGAAACTATAAC
The DNA here is from genome assembly GCA_034696945.1 of Lipothrix lubbocki. Classification (NCBI taxonomy): domain Eukaryota; kingdom Metazoa; phylum Arthropoda; class Collembola; order Symphypleona; family Sminthuridae; genus Lipothrix; species Lipothrix lubbocki. Next base: position 2,296 of record JAQGAK010001418.1, on the reverse strand, counting down.
TACAAAATACTGCTGGGAAGTTTATTTTTTAATTCCAAACTAAATGTACATTCTCAACTCTAAGATTGAAAATAGAAATACCGGCGTTCTTCGAAATACTTATTAAGAAACCCTTCTGTAATCCTGTGGTTTGACCGTTCATCCAAATCTTCTTCCGTCTCGTGAGCCAGCAAAACGTGTTCGTATATATTTAGGATGAGTTTGTTTTTCAGAGTCAGTCTATTAAATTCCCTCTTAATATCAATAATTAGTTGTATGTGAATAATAATAATATTAATACAATTTATTGTTATGAAGTTTGTTCATGAATTATTAATATAATAATTATACACAAATAATTATTTTCCCAAATAATTATTTCATATTTTACTCAAATTATTTGTCTTTTAATTTTGTAAAATTACAATTTGTTCTCATAATTAAAAATAAACAACAATGTTGTTTTTATATATTTTCCCTATTTTAACCCTTATCCAGTTACTACTTTATTCTGAAACACTAGCAGATTCAAAAACAGGCGATCAGGTAGATTATCAAACAGGCAGCGACTACAGCGGCAATGTAAACAACAAGGACCAGGCAAATAATTATGCCTCAGGAGTGTTGCATAGATTTAAACGGCAATCAATGAAATCCTATTATGACCCGGGAAATGAAAATTTTAAACCGCAGTACTTACCCGCACCTGCGGCTTATAGCACTGGCGGCGTCTTACGTCATAGGAGTTCATTTGGCAGGTGAGAACTGAATTTTTGGTTATAACCAAAATTTTGGTATATATTTATTTAATTTATTAAATATACAATTAATTAATTATACAATTAAATATATAAATATATTGCTTAGTAGTACGTAAAGATAATCATGAATCATAATTTTTATATTTTATTTTTTAATGACATTTTATTTCTAATTAAATGTTATAGGAATCGGCCCCAAACTACTATTTCATCATCAAGCCCGAGTTCGAGATTTTCCAACTCAAGAAACGTTCTCCCGAGGCCCGAGAACAGCAGGTGAGTTTTTTTTAAATGCACAAAAATGTTGTTATTAAAATGTAAGGAAGTGAGCAAATTAATTTGATTTTATACATAAATTTTATATTTGTCACAGGGCCAGACCGAGACCAAATAGATTAAGACAATTCTTTTCCTTGTTTGGATGAAGAAAAACGCATTCATACACATTTATTTTTATCATAAATCCCAACGTTCTTCCTGAATTCTCTGCGGGCAGGGAAAATGAGCTGTTTTCTTGATTAATTATAATATAATTAATATATATAGTGACATTGTCCTTTCTTGTGAAATAAATAATCAAAATGGATATTCTTAGTCTCTTAAATTCACGGCACAATTGAGGAATAATTTAGTAGTCAATTTATTTAGTTTTTATTTTCATCTAACTAATTAATTATTCGTGGGTTTGCAAAAATTAATAAAAAATGAATCGTGTTAACCATAAAATTATATATTTCTAATTGCAATTTTTAAATTGTGTTTAACTTGATTTATGAAAATCAACAGCCAAACGTCATTGCAATCATTTCCGCTTGTAAAATGTGTTGAACTTACCATAATAATTCCAAAGGCGATGATGTACGTCAATCCTTTTTCCTCGGAAATTCCGTAAAAACAAAATTCCCGAGAGAACATATGACCTTTATTAATTATGTATGTATATAATTTTAAAAACATCATCTCACAAAATAAATTCATTCATTTCCTAGTTACATGTGTACACATTCTCAACAACGGGAAACTATTAGTCACATATAAAAGCTGCCACGGAACTTCATTAACACATCAGTTCAGAATTCTTCGGAGTACCAGCTAGTTTCAGCGGCATCAATAATAAATTTTTATTGATTTACAACTATTTGCTCTGTATATACAAACTTGAGCTATGGCCTATTACACTTTCCTTCTAGCAGTTCTTATAGTTCAGGGATTTGTCGTCTATTCCCAAGGAGAGGAACATGAAGAGGAAAGTTTAAGTGTTGCAAACGAGGAGGATGTCACGGACACCAGCATGGAGGATCATGGAGAGATTTACGTACCTGAGGATTCAGCTCGTGATAAGCGTCAATATAGAAGAAATCAATATTATCGAAAAGGAGGATATGGGCAAAATACTGGTGCTGTAAGGTTTCGAACAAATGGAAACCGTAGGTAAGTAAACTATACAGATAGATACTTTCCCAAGATATTTCAACAAACTACTACATATCGTCGGCGAAGGATCTTAAAGTACCAATTGCTATCCCTTCAACATAGCAATTGGTACTTTAAGATCC
>JAQGAK010001417.1:0-33198 GCA_034696945.1 Lipothrix lubbocki | reverse complement strand
AATAAATACAAAAATAAATACAAAAATAAATACAAAAATAAATACAAAAATAAATACAAAAATAAACACAAAATAAAGCTTATTAATCTTTATTGAAGTACGCATTTGCACTTCAGAATAAAATCAAAATAGCAAATCAAAAATAGTAGACGGAATAAAAGGATGAAAAATAGGGAAGGCTATATAAAGGAGAGGTAATAATGAAAACCCCCATTTGACAACAGAAAATAGATCTCAAAAATGAAATAGTACAAACTCTCCGTCAATAACCTGTCTGCCGTCTGCCCTTGTGCACACCATTCAACGCGACATTTCAAAATTGAAAGCAGAAGAAACTTCCAAAGTCACAAGAATCACACAATATATATACACTAGCAAAATACTACTGCTCGTATAATAATATATTGTATAAGAACATTAGGAATTTTTGTAACGCATTACGAATATACAGAATTTCCAACGCATTATACAAACACCCAGAATTCTCTATATATGTCATACAAATATCCAGAAAATTCTATATGGCTTACAAAGATACAGAAAATTCTTTATGCATTACAAAGATACAGGATTTTTTCCCCGACATATATTTACACATAGGTACATAATTTATTTATACACAAGGAATAAAAGGACGAAGAACACAAATTCAAACAAGAAAATTGACTTTACAACTTTACAAGATACACATACATACATAGAATACAAAAATAAATATAGAGAAAAATAAAATAAAAAAAATCACCAAAAAATAGAAACATTTCGCGTATGTCAGCAATACTCTGTATATTCTTCCTCAATATTCTTTTTTAGCAATGCATGCAAAAATATTATTTTGTGTCTGTGTGTATCTAGCGAGAAGTGAGAAACCCGTAAATCATCCTCAGAGTATGACATATCGCTCGCTGCCAGAGAGAGAGAGAGCAAAAAATAAAATAGAAATAGGAACAAACTACTATGCTAATTTTCCTCTTGCTATGGTTTCACTATGCATATATGGCCAATCCTTCCTACCTATTTACGCTCCGCTTTATATTTCCCGCACTTTATAACCCTTGACATTCTTTACATTTGGAGTTTGTTGTGTGTAACACACAGAGAGAGAGAAAGAGAGCAAAAGAGAGAGAGAGAGAGCGCGAAAACGAAAAGAGAGAGAAAATAAAAAACGGCAAAAGACGAGAGGACCGTCCGGGCAAACATAAACCTTAAATAGCCCCTCTGAAGACTCCTGAAGAACGACTACAGAGGAGGAAAAATAGAGACAAAATACAACGTTTCTGCTCCTGACATTGGCAACTACAGGGAAAAAGGTGACAATGTGACGGGCATGACACACACACGTTCAACTTCTTTCGACGTACAAATTTTTCTTGGTTTATGTCCAACATTATATAGCATTATTATTATGTAGGTACATATATATTTCCCTTCTTTCCCCTCTCTCTTCCTTGTCGTCGTCGTCGTCTTCTTCTTCTGTTTCTTAAAAGTCTCCCACATATTTTCCTTGTGTGTCCTCCCAACAAACTCTCTTTCATCGCTCCTCACACAAACACATATCCACTTTTTCATCTTTCCCCTATGTACTATATGCTCCATTATACTTACAAGTATATACTTACAAGTATGTTATAGCAGGTATGACATTTGTACAACCTCCCTATAAGTATATAAGTATGTACATAGCATGTGCGAGTGTATAACGTCAATATTTATATATATATCTGTTATGCACGACTGCATGTATAAATAAATAAATAAACATTTTCAACATATACAAAAGCATTTCACATATTTTACAACTTGTATTACGCAACATGGAAGTTACATAATATAATATATTTTATGTCGAATGAAATAAGAACTATACCTAGAAATATACATTGTTTGTGCACATATAGGTACATACATGTATAGTATACATACATGTATAATAATAATAGTATAATAATAGAGAAGAACAAGGCAAGGATCAATGGGGGTCTCCAAAGGGAGTCACGCAAAATATCAACAAATTTCATCCCGTCATCGTCTTTTTAAACTTTCAACCATAGATATAAGTATATTAGATATATGTATGTATGTATAGTAAAGGTTTCCAAGTCCACGCTCCCCGCACAAAACTTTCTTCCTTTCGCCATTCAAAATTTACAATCGCACACAAAATTAGCGGGATATGCAAAAGAAAAGATGGGATTGTAGTAAGACTTGGACATTTTATTCTTGCAAATTCTAAAGAATTTTAACTCTATCTCCGGATTCAATTCAATGATTACATTCAAAATTATTAAATGAGCGACATTAACTTGGAAATTAATTCAGAAATTCAATAGAAATTAAGTGAGAAATTCAATGGAGATTAAGTGAGAAATTCCATGGGAATTAATTCCGAAATAAAATAGAAATTAAGTGAGAAACTCAATAGAAAATTAATTTAGAATTAAAATATAGGGAATTAATTCAGAAATAAACCACAAAATTCAAAATGAATCCACCCACGCCGTCGGGAAATAAATAAAAAAAAATGTACATATGATAAAGAAGAAAGCCGGGCGGGAGAGTCGAGAGAACAGTAATAAATAGACTTGTGAATGCGAAAAAAGAGAGTTTTGGCGACCAGAAAAAGCGCAGTTTTGGGGGATGAAAAAGAGAATTAACTGGAAATAAACCTTGTTGAGTGGAGGAAAAAAATGAACTTATGGGATACTTTCGGAGGAGGAATAAAGGATAAAAAATAGGTCCAATAATATAAAAAATAAGACCCAATCCGAGAACCAATTTCCATGTCAATTCCTTATTTCTTTCGACGCCAAAGAGACAAATTGGATATAGCGGGGTTGAGATACAATATCATCGGAGTAAAATTTCGCGGAGATATAAAAAGGAGAATGGATTCAAGAATAAAGAGAGAGAGAGAGAGAGAGAGAGAGAGAGAGAGAGAGAGAGAGAGAGAGAGAGAGAGAACAAAAAATCCAAAATTCACCCAAGAGGATAATACTTATTGTATAGTGTAGCCCTGTCAGTGGCATTTATTTTTTAAGACCGGATTCTTTCTTACAATCTCTTATTACATTGCAATATTTATTATATTGTCATCCCCAATATACCTACTCAAGAAGAATAAAGAAGTCATATTTTAGGAATTCAAATGCTGTAAAATTACGAATTTATTTTCATATCGAAGTCTTAAAATTGTCCACATATGTGTATAAAACATATGTAAGTAATGTAGAAATTGATATTTTAATAATAATCCCAGTATAGACATATAAAAAATTATTTTAAAACTTATGAAATTCCCAACTAATTTTGAAAAAATCAAATGTAATTGTTAGCAACGGGTTAGACAATAAAACTTCCATAAAAATAAATCCAGAAATAATCCCCGTGCATGAAAATTCATTCGAATCCCCATGACAATCAGATAAGTTTTCAATAGCGGAAATTCCGCTGGAAACAAGGAAAATTGCAAACAGTATAGGAAAGGAGTGCTGTTAAGAGGACGAGAGAGAGAGAGAGAGAGAGAGAGGGAAACTCACGGAAATAAAGATTGCTTCTTCAAAGGAGTACATAACTTCTACACTATATACATGTAGTATGTATAAGGACAGTGAAATATCATTCAGGAAACAGTAGCTGCTTATTTCAATTCCTTTTTTGATCGAACCTCTGCGACGAGGGAGGAACTCAATGTCGGATACGCTCTTAAATTCTCGGGGTTTTCTGGATTGCCAGTCAGATATGATGAAAATTTCTTTGACAATCCTCTAAGAATAATCCTCATTTAGCTACTAGCAATGCTGCCTATGGAATAATAATACTATCCATAATAATGTTGTTTATGAAATATATGAAAACTAGTAGTAGTACTCTAGATTCTTTTTACACACATTCAAGGAGCTTATGGGTAGGAGGCCTTATATACTTGTGAACCTTATTATAGAGGCCACATATGTAGAAACTTATTATAGAGGCCTATACTTATATGTAGAAACCTATTATAGAGGCCTATGATATAAAACTTTACATATATAAAAACAAGCTAAAAGAGGCCTTACATATAAAAACATTATGTTGCAAACATTACGTTTGAAAAGTCTACAGTAAATTGTTTGCATACATAATACATATATGTATATAACAATCCTTTAGTGGGAATTATAAAACCACCGTAGAAAAGACAGAGTTTAGGCCTTATTGGAAACTTTAAATAAAATGCTCAATTAGAGAAACCATATAATACATACTTTATATGTATTAATAAAGATTATATCTGAGGCTTTAGATAATAAAAACACCAATATTTACACATACAAACACTAATAATCACACATGCACCCCAAATAGTGGAGGCCTTATATATGAGAACATATAATGGATACCTAGCATACATATAAACAACATGCAATAGAGGCCTAACATATAAAAAACATGTAATAGAGGCCTAACATATACACAACATGTAACAGAGGCCTGACATATAAAAACATACAATGGGGAGCTATGTATAGTATGTATAAGTATAAAAATATTAATAAGAGCAACATTACATAAAAACCATGTAGTAGAGGCCTTACATAGAAAGACACAATGGAGGTCTTGTACCTATATAAAAACATATAGTACTGATTTTAACCTGTAAAACCTGCTACCTAATGACAGACTTACACCAGAATACATACATAGGAGGATACATATATGAAATTACGTAATAAAAAAATATATGGAGGCAAAGCTTATATGAAAAACATGTAATGGCTTAAACTATAATGTAGGCCTATAAAAACCCCGATATACTTGCCTCGTACATAATTCAAAAACTTGAAAATCTTACAAAAACGAAATATATAAATGTATAGAGTAAAAAAGCTAACCTTTAAAAACGACAGGAAACTAAAAGTAGACAGACAGATTTCCACCCTATAAGAAAAATCCCTTTCAGGCTCCTATAATCTAAGAAAACCGGTGAACGGTATGCTATGTGAGTATAAAAAACTTAAATAATGACACACATGCAAAACTATGATAGACCATATATGTGGAATATTACTAAAAATATGCACAACTACAAACTAAATTATGCACATTAGCTTTATCCTTAACTTACTCCTCGTTTACAGACATGACCCTCTTTTTTATTCTTTTTTCTTACTCTCTCTCTCTTTCTCTCTTACAAGGAGAGCCTCATCGTCATTCTTAAAAATGCTCTTTGCTTCTCTTGCCGACAGAAGATATACATAGGTATACAAGATGTACTCATGAGTTTATAAGAAAAAGGAAAGGACCCTGGGTACGTAACATGTTAAATAATAATAATAGGGAGAAGGGAGGAGGAAAAGGTAGAAAATCACATCAATATTTCACATTCACAGTCACTTCCAGAAGACCAACATACACTTCTACATTTCACTTCCTTTCTTAAAGACTTTCCTTCCTTCTTTTTCTTCTACGTCTCCCTCGACTGACGAAAGCAAGACTTCTTACATGCAAAATATAAGGAAAACCAAGAAAAAAATAAACTCCATGGATAAAAATTCCTACATGCGTAACCATTCATCCAGAGCGAAAAAGCAATGCATCATTTTCTCATGAGCAGAATCCCCTGCATGAATTTACTTTTCTTTCTTGGCTGAAATTTACTGGAATGAAGGATGAAAAAAATTAAATTTCAAGGATTTAAGTAACCTCAAAAAATTACACAAACTGCACCGAACTACAACATATACACTAATATGATACAATCGAAATTCAGGGAATTAAAAACATACAGAAACAGCATAAAAATCAGCCAAAGTTAAAAAATTAAATGCGTAAATTTTAAAAAATGTACAAAAATCCGAAAAAGTCAATTAGGGAAAATTTTAAATAATTAAAAGTAGGAAAATTAAAAAAAAATGTAATAAATTTTATAACATGATTTTTTTAAAGTTATATAAATTCAAGAATCTTGTTTTCCCCCCAAAATCCCGGAAGTTGAAAACAAAATAAGAGAAACCGTGAAAAACTCGAGCAAACACACAAAATTCGAATGAAGACAGACACGCACACACACACATGAACAGGAAAGTCAAGACAAGGGAAAGTGGCAAAAGGAGTAAAAAGCATTCAAGAGAAAATGTAAATTTGCCGCACTAGAGGAAATAGCAAAATTCCCAACTCAGTCAAAAAATCTAAAGGGAAACTGAATAGAATTGAGGAAAGAATAGGAGGCGAGTAAAGAGTCGAATGTGGAAATGGAAAAAACCATCGAAAATCAAAGCTAAAAGAGAAAGATGAGACGTTACTAATACGAAAAAAGGTTTTACTGGTACACATGACTGAGGGAAGCAGTCCTTGCAAAAATTCAAACAATGTCTCTCTCTCTCTCTCTAAAAAGAATGTCTTTTACAACATCTTTCTAACGGAAGGAGCTACAGAAGATGCTCTTTAGAGTGGGAAAAAAGGGAAAATGAGGTAAAAAGGTACGAGAAAAATAAAGTAACAGCACTAGAATATTTTGCTGTCAACAGGAATATTTACAAATTTAAAAGTAAAAGGACGTTTGTGGGCGGGAAATTGATTTTCCTTGTCCTTTCAATTCTTTTATCACGAATGTGGATCTGCTCTAAAGCGATGAAGGATTAAACACGCGAAAAAAAACTTTCTTTTGTTAAAAAAGCCACAGAATTTGCAAGAATTGTTTCACAAATCGTTAATGAAACACGCAAAATTGCAAATAAAATTTAAATAGCAAATTGCAAGCATAGATAAAAAAACAAATAAATTATAATGAAAAAAAAATCACTTATACTTTCTAAGTTCAGGCCAGAATTGAAAGCAACAACAGACCTGAAAACCGGAATACTAAACTTAAAAACACGCAAAAGATAAGGAAACAGAATTGAGGGAAATAAAGAGAGGAACATAAAAAAAGAGGAAAAATATTCACCCAAGAGATAGAGAAAACATTTAGCATACAAATTTACATGATCCATTTACACTGAATAGAAATAACAGATGAGAGATTTCGGGCAAAGATATAATAAAAAATATTCCACCGTCCACAACTGCACCAGCCACATGAAGGGTTGAATGTTAAATATATAGAAATTTGTACATACCTAGACACGTATAGAGCTCTTGCTAAAAAATAAAATTTATAGAAAAAAAAGAAAGAAAAGGAAGGCGGCTATGAAATTCCCACCGGGGGAAAGTCCAAAACGAAAGTACGGGAGAGAATTATGTGCGTAAGGAAGTTTTTTTTTGCAAATGTATACCTAGTTCACCATTGAGAAAATTTAGCGGGTAGTAAAGTGTATGGGGAATTTAGCATACATAGTAATTCAAAGGCGAATTTAGCTTGTTGTAAAACACATCAAGATTCTGACGTGCTTTAGTATACATGAATTCCTATACTTCAAGATACAAGCATACTTCTTATAGTAAAACATACAAGAATAGTTACTATACTACTTAAAGCATATATACTTGAGTATCTATACTTACTACAATAGAGCATGGAAGTATCTATACTTACTATACTAAAGCATACTTTAGTATCTATACTTACTTAAGCATACAAGTATCTATACTTACTACAATAGAGCATACAAGTATCTATACTTACTATACTAAAGCATACAAGCATCTACATATACTATACCAAAGCACACAAGTATCTATATATACTATACCAAAGCACACAAGTATCTATATATACTATACTAAAGCATACAAGTATATATATTTACTATACAAAAGCATACACGTATCTATACTAAAGCATATAATAGTATATCCAACACTAAAATATTTCGTATGCACTAAATCACAAGAGAATATTTCGAATTGCAAAAGCAAAGCATATGGAAATTTAGCATGTAAAACACTGGGGAATCCACCGTTGTATACAAAACCATGCAAAGAATTTAGCATTGCAAAGTTCAGGGAAAATTTACTGTGGCAAAACATACAAAAAGAGAATTTAGTATGGTAAAGCATGGAATAAAGATACAGGAGAGCAGAGAGACGTTAGCAAAAATTGTGAAAAGGCAAGAAAAAAAGGAAGGTTTTAGTGTGTTTGAAAGAAAAAGCCATCATACACCATCGCATGTGAGGACATGGAAGAGATAAGATAGGAAAAAGTGAAAGCACGGGAGAAAGAGAGAAAGCACCATAGAGAGAGAGAGAAAGCAAGCGAGAGCACACGGGAAAAGCTTCACAGCTTATGTTTTCCACCCGAACAATTCTGAATAGCGAGAAAGAGAAAGGGAAAGACCTTCCGGCCCTCCTGGACTATAAATCCTACACGGAAATATAATACCTCCACGCCTGTGGGGGGAAGCTAAACTCAACTCTATGCACGTTACAGAATGAGGCTCAAAAATATACACAGACAAGATCTCGATTATATAGACATGTCATAGAACTATATACTTATATACACCTTTCGTTGAACTAAAGAACCTACTACATATGGAGACTCAACTGGACCTTAAATTCATTCGGAGGGCCTCAATTATATGAAAAAGGGCCTCCTCACATGTATAAGAAAGTTCCCGTATGTGTAAGAACAGCATTAAAAGGTTTATAAGAAGGACCTCAAATGTCAAAACTTAGATAGGCGCCCCACCCACATGCACACGCTTTGGGCCTCAACCCTCCCAAGAACTAAACACTAAAAACTAAAAAGAAGAGCCACCAACAATAAGCACGAGGAGCCTCAACTCACACCCCCCGGAGTATAAAGTGAAGGTAATAAGCACTTATATACATACATAATATCTTTTTTCAAGCCATTCTTTTATCTGATCACCACGGTGTTTACACTGCGAGTTGTACCTTCTTTCTTGTTCCCCATTTCTGAGAGAAAAACATATCAGGCCTGTCAGCATCCTTTCATCGGAAACTATATAATCGCTTCCCCCGAAGAGCTCTTCCTCTAATGAGCATGCATTTCTGCTATTTAGCTTCTCTATCCTCATATATATTTCTATTTATAAATAGGAACATCAATGCGAGGACGAATCAATATCTAATCATTTTTCTTGAGAGCCTCGTGATGAGCATCATTATTTCGATACCAAATTGATCCTTATTTTTGTCCTTTTTCTCTATGCGCACATAATGAAAAATCATAAGTACGTGCATTTATAGTCAAAAGAAAGAAAGTCAAAAGAACAAAATATTTTTAAAACTGCTTCGGATTATTTCAGAATAAGAAGCACTCAAAGTTATTTTTACTGAAGAAACCATCGTCTCCAATTAATTGCTTGCCTTTAAATATGGGAAGAGGCCTTATATTTTCATGTTTTTTTTTTACTTTTTTCAGCATGTACACCATTTATTTTCATAGCGTTCTGAAGTCCTATAAACTTCATAATTGGTGATATTTTAGTAATCAAGGCCTTAATTCACATAGTGTTTTTAGCTATTGAGGCCACATTTTTGTACATGTTTTTAGGTGATTTTTCAGAATTCATACTAACAAGTAAATAACAAGTTTTGTATTTCATTAAAAATTTAATTATGAGTTTAAACATTTATTATTCTAGTGGAAATCCCGTCCACCCGCAAAATGATTAATCATTCGAAATTTATGTAATTTATTTATTTCATTATGCTGGAAGGCTGGTGAATAATAAGAAAATACACAACTACAATCCAATCGGAAGCTTGAAGAATTACCCTGATTTCATCAGCGGAATTACCTTGAGAGCAACAACAATAATAGTAATTCCTTTCCCGTAGCGGAGTTGCAAAATCCCATTATCATTGAAATGCAGGCAAGATTTACATATCGGGAATAATGGCAGAAGCTCATCAAGTGGAGATGGGGGAGAACAATGGCTTTAGGCCTTGATTTTCATCTCAATGCCCCATTCATCACCAGAAATCACATTAAATAATAATACTCTTTTCTTCCCCGGCGGACGAGAAATCCCTAAATGTAAATACGGACTTCTCTTTTATTATTAAGAAACGAAGCCTTCTAATCTCTTTCTTCCTTAGAGTTTTTACCTATTGTTCCCTTTTGATAACAGCATTAATAATATGATTTTAATGTCAAAATAAAATAAATTCTGGACGTCAAACCAAAAGCTTAGAGAAATGTCGTGTATGACAAATGCATTTTTATATGAGAGCAATATTAACAAATAATTTTGCGATTTTGATGTTGTTCTCATTTCAATGCTCCCAATTTCCAATTTTTTATGCTTTCACTTAAATTCTATTTTTTCGGCGCGTTTTCTACAACAACTACAACTAAAATACAAAAGCATATATTTAGGAACTTTTGTCCTCACCTGTGCTTGATGATTCTGTAATAGAGCGATAGGACCGTCTTGCCCTTCCCATTTTGTAGCAATTCGAATTGTCTCGACAGTCTTCTCCTGAACGGATTTTGTGTCGTCCAGTAGCGTCAACTCGTAGAATTCTTGTATATCTGTTGGTCAAAAAATAATTATAAATTAATTATAATACAATTATTTATCTCTTAAGCATTTTATTCCACAAAATTTCCAACCTTAAAGCATTTGAGATTTAATAGATTTGTAATTAATTTTTAATTTCCTAATTACTTCAATAATTAATTTTTTAAATTGAATTGCGCCCATTTTCATACATTTCCTTTGAATTTATTTCGCAATCATTTTTTTAAAAATATTTAATACACAAAAGAATCTTAAATTTGCAAAATCCAAAGTATTTAAAAATTATTAAGCATCCTTCCGGCACGACAAGCTTCCTTGTCTTCATTCCCGTCAGAGAGAAATGCTGCCAGGAAACGACAGAAATTCAGGAAGCGCATACGAAAGCTATCAAGGAAGCAGTTGAAATTTTATTTTAGCAGCGCTTGGCAGCAACGAAAACAAGAAGCAGAGATAAGATGAAGAAGTAGAACTCAGCCCTGGGAAAATTATTCCCTCCGCCAAAAATCCTTGTAAGTAAAACTATCATTACTGTCTACAATACATGCAGGTTGGTAAATTGCAAAATTTAAAGTTTTAAATTTCCGTTTTACTATTTATCATTATTCATTTTAAAATGTTCGTATGAATGGTCTAATGAACAAAAAGAGAATATAGAGCATTTCAAACAGTAAGTTAACAAAGTCAAAAGAATACCAAAGTTTTAATGCAAGCCCAACCAGGAATAGGTCAAAATTTTGTAGACCACACGGAAACTAAAAAAAACTTTCGTGCGTTACTGCATTCGTGTGACAGAAGATCGTGGGGGAAGTTGCCAAGAAAAAAGAGAAATATTTTATTTATTTCTGGGACTTGCGAATTAAAAGGTAAAATACAGTAAAAAAAATTTTAAATTACTAAACATCCGAAATGATTAAAGTTCAAGAGAAAATGCGTGGAAAATCAAACAAAATACAAAAAAGTGGGTGGAAAATCAGAAAAATACAGGAAATGGAGCTGAAAGAAAAAGATAATCCAACGGAAAAATACGGATAATCCGAGGAAAGAATAAAGAAAATCAAACAAAAAAAAACCAGAAAAAAGGAAGGTAAAATTCCTGTAAAAGAACAAGAAACTATCCAAACTTCCCCCGTCTGACAACCCCGATTAACTTTTTTCCCTTCAATTTTTTTTACTTTGAGAAATGCGACAGTGTACTTGTCATGCCGGGCTCCCCAGGTATTGATTCTACATAAAAGAAGATATGTTGTATGCATAGCTATAAGCACCCATGATTTTTTATAACATTGCAGTGGATCCTTGCACAAACTAAATGCTGTATAAATGCAACTTATACTTATATATGTACAACTGTAAAGATGAATCGGGTCAAGACCCTGGCAAACAATTTCCTGTCAATAGGGCCCATAAGGAATAATAAGAATGGAGAGGTGATTCCCTGTCAAATAAATTCATTCCCCGCCGGCTCCAGCAAATTCGAGGAGTAGCGAAAAAATCAAGTACTTTATGAAGACCATTTCCAGTTTTATCTACACTTATGAAAAGATGCTCCGTCTTATAAGCCCACGATACTAATTCTTGGCAGGAAATTAAATTCGTCAATTTTCTTTCGAAATCACTGCACGTTTATATGAGAATTTTGAACCTAAAATGTCATTTATATAAATACGTAAAGTTTTTACATATAAATATCGACATTAAATTACATGGGATTTTCTTTTGTAGAATTATTTATAAAATATTCGACATAAAGCTACTTCTGGTATTTGACATAAAATTACATGCAAAATACAACTTTGTAACCAGATCCCGCGCATTCTAAACTTGCATGCGAAAATCACATTATTAAAAAATAGTAACCTGGTCCCCGACTGGAAGTAGAAGTTGCGGAATTTTGGCGAGGTACAAGAGAGGGATAGAAAGGTTGAGAGTAACAAACACTGTGACTACGGGAAGAGTTGCCATGAGCATCGAAAGATGTAATAACTTTAGGACTACCACAAACCATCCTCCTACTAGTTCTTTGTCCGCTACTAAAATTATTAGAATTATTAGAGCCCATGGCGGGTCCATATAAACTTTCACATTCACAACAGTTTGGGTCGTAAAAGTCGGACGGTATGGAATGTCGCTGCTGGAGGTTCCCCGACGAGGAGGAGACACTCGCATTGCGAAGGATCCCTGGCGGCGGCCCACCTGATGATGACGATAATTTTGTACTTGAGCCCGCCAAATGACCGGACAGTTGACTACTTCCTGACATCTGATTTGATGTGCATATTCCTGAACTAATCATAGTCGAGGGGCATACTCCAGAAGCCATCGGATTGGATGTACAAACTCCAGAAGTCATCTGATTGGACGTACATACTCCAGAAGCCATTTGATTGGAAGTACATACTCCAGAAGCCATTTGATTGGAAGTACATACTCCAGAAGTCATCTGATTGGATGTGCATATGCCAGAAGATACCTGATTGGAGGAGTATCCACCCGAAGCCATCTGATTGGTTGAGTACCCAGCAGAAGTCAACTTATTGGCGGAGTACGCAGAAGACATTTGATTGGAGGAGTATGGTGCTTGATTAGAGGAATAAACTCCAGAAGTCATCTGATTGGCGGGATACACACCAGGTGCAAGTTGATTGGCGGGACAAATGCCTGTAGGTATTTGATTGGCTGGGCAAATTTTTGGAGGAATTTGGTTGGCGGGGCATATTCCAGGTGGGAGATTTGAACCGCAGACATTGGCGGAGCAAATCCCTCCTGGAGTACAGACATTACTGGAGGGACACATGCCTCCAGGAGGGCAAACAGAAGAGCAAACGCCTCCACTAGAAGTACAAACGTTACTACTACTAGAAGCACAAACGCTACCCGAAGCGCAAATGTCAGAAGGATAAGGATCTCCCAAAGAGTTCGCACAGCAGCCGTGGACTTGGCAACATGGCGGGGGAGGTTGGGGACACAAGCACCGAAGTTCATTGTCAAAAGTGCAGTTGGGTTCAGTGCAGTAAAAAGTATTTTGAAGGGAATGGTGGGAGGATGAGGGTGGGAAGTCCTGATACATAGAGTGGGGCGGCTTCCTACTCGTGGGTGGCGGGGGTGGTGGTGGAATGGGATTATTTCCTGGACGGCCGTATTCCGAACCGTCCAGACTCTCCCCATCAATGTCCAGCAAATCCGACTCACTTTGTCCTCTGGAAGATTTCCAAGTAGACAATCTCTTGCTGCAGCCGCTGGACGACGAGCTCTTCCTTTCCAAGCTCCGGTGTGCCTTTGTATTCGCGTCTGTAGTAGCTCTATTCTTATTGCTATTCGCATTAGCAAGGACGAGGTCGCACATGACCTCCTGCGGGGGCTCACGATCCTCATGGCTCTGACAGGAACTGCCGGAGCCTCTGGAACAGGCGCAATGGCAGGAGATTTGGTGCTGGGAGAGGCACGTTTTACTTGAATTGTCCTTCGTACCTCCCTTGTTTTTGTACTCTTCATTGTCAGTGTCTTTTGAGTGTTTGTCTTGTTGTTGCTGTTGTTGCTGCTGCTGATGTTGTGGTGGGTGGTGGTGATGGTGATGATGATGCTGATGCTCTTTACATTCCTTGCCGGCATGGTATTTATGCAAACACTTTTAATGGAAACAAACGCACATTACAATTTACGTTCAATCCCTGGCGATAAGCTTATTATCTCTCTGGCGTTTCCAATTTTCTCTCGACCCTTGTGCAACGTTTTATTTTTAGTATTTTCCCCATCAACTTAACCAAACTACAGATAATACATACTACAGATTTACAAGGGAACTATACAAATACTTCACCCTTTGATGAACTTCCTTCTGGTCGATCCCATATACTCAGTAACATTGTTTAGCTCTAGCCAATTCCTTAAGTCCTATCAAAAGTCCTTCATCTATATAAAGTTCCTGAATCACCATTGAAAATGTACATGCTCCTTCTCAATTGTATGCAGATAAATTCTAACAAGAAATCTGCCTAAAACTTACGCAGAAAAAAAGTCTCAATTATTACAAAAAAACCACATTGACACTAAACCTTCAATCTATTTAAAGCATATAAGTTCTATATAAGATAAGAACACTGGGAAATTCAGGCCTAAAACATATAGCGTGTAATATTGAATAAGATACAATAATAAGAGATTCCCACAATAAGAATCAAGGACCCATTATCGAAACGGAGGCCTCAATGGGAAAGAAAACGAATCTCCGTAAAAAGTCTAATACAAATAAGGGAGTTTAATAAAGACGTTACCATCGTCGTAGTCATCATCATTATCATTGTTACCATTTGGAGAGCTTGTCTCTACGAACAACACATAACACTATATTTAAGAAGAACCAGACGTCGGCGGCGGCCGCGGCAGTTGCCACACACACAAGAAGGGAAAAAAATACAAGCACAAAACTTTGCGGCACATTTCGGGTGAGTAGTTTAGGGAAAAAAATAACATTTCCCCTTAACCCTGTTTCTCTTGTTATAGGTTATAGCTTCTCTCCCCTTTCCATTTTAGAGACCCTTTTATACAAAAATACTCCAACGAGAGGCCTACAGTTCATATAAACATACTGGATGAGGCCTATTGCACATGCAAACACACTTAAAATAAGACCTACCGCACATACTATACACATACTGAATGAAGCATATATTATGCTTTAAGAGACTGCTATATCAAAACTACTGGACAAGCCTGATATCCTCAAACAAAATACTTAAAGAGGCCTATCGTACATAGAAACCCTTTCCGTACATAAAAATTCAAGTGAATGACAAAACCAAACGGAGAAAACTACAGAAAAATTCCAAGATCGAAGCCTGAATCTACCGAGATAGATACATACAAATCCAATTGAAGGGGATACGAAGTTACATTAGGTTACATGTACATACGTGTACAGACTCCAAGGGGTCGGAGGGAAAAAGGAGGAAAATGGCACAGCTCAAAAACACAAAAACCCAGTGCCGTCAGATACTCCAAAGATTAGGAGGATTGACGATGAGTGAAATGAACCAAACAAAACACTTTTTATATAAAAATTTTCCTTTCATTGAAAAAACCATGGAGGAGGGAAGTACTGAGAAGGAGAGAGAGAGCGCGCGATAAAGGAGGGAGAAGGAATGGAGAGAGAGAGAGAGTGAGAGAGAGAGAGAGAAGGTTGAGGAGAGCAAGAATGGAGACAGAAGATGAGGGAGAAAGGAGCAGAGAGAAAACAACCATAGAGACAAATGACTTGCTCCAACAAAAACTCATTTTCTTCAAGACAAACTTTTTGATTCATCAACTTTATCATCAGGACCTGCCATACGTAGCAGGAGTAGGAACACCCAGAGAGTGCTTACATATCAATTGGCTCATATAACTTTTATATACTTCCTGTAATCCTATACTATACTCCCATATATATGATACTTCTGAAGCTTGTGTAAAATCGTATACCTACAATGTCCCACACTCCTTCCTAGGGAAGCAACACATATGTGGGGAATTACTCCAAAAAGAAAGAATGGCCATCCGATGGGTGAAAATACGGGAGTACAATGCAAATAGTAAATGCAACCTAATCAGTTGGCAGAGAGCCAATATGTGAGAAAAATCTTGTTCAATTGCAACCAAGTTCACATCAAGGGTCCATTAAAAAACCTTAAAAAAAAGAACCTCCTGAACAACTTTCTTTCTGTTTGATCCTGTATTTTTCCAAAGAGTTTCATAGACTTTTGTCGTTTGAGTTCTACAGGTTTTTTTCTATTCCTTACGGGGGTTTCTACATAAAATCCTTTGGTATTTGAGTCTCAAAAAGATTTTCTTAGAGGGCTTCCTATAGCAATATTCCTGAAAGATTTTTCACACAAATTCTCAATTGTCCAAAAACCGTAATACAAATTCCAGAGCCTTTTACTTAACTTACCAAATCTGCTAAACATTTAAAAATAAAATCCTGTCTTTATAAATAAAATTCCAATGAAATCAAAAAAAAAGAATTCCCGTGTCAAGGAAATCGAGAGAAATGCCAGAAACGCATAGCCAAAAGATTCTCAGAAGGTCTTTTTTTTTAAAAAAAAAGAAAGAAAGAAAGAAGAGGAGAAACCCTATCGCCAGGAGAACGGATTTCAGAGCGCATCTTGAGTAGCCAGGCCATGCCAAACAAGGCCATCATAGAAGATTTCCGGGAGTAGTTTCCAATCCAGAACCGATGTCCGATAAGCTGCAAGCAGATCTTGATAAGGAGGTCTTGATAAAAATAAGTTCGACGGCGGTAGAAAATCCACGGAGGAACTAGTACTAAAACAATAAGCGTTAATTCCTCGATGGATCCCTCCTGAGTTTCTGTAAACAAAACCGACGCTCTTAAAACGACGACCACGTGGTAAAAGTCTGCTGCTGTTGCTGCTGCTGCTGTAGGAGAATAGGAAGATGAGCAGCAATAATAATGCCGGGAGGATGAGGTTCCGAGTCCAGGAGATCCGGGGAGAAGGATGAGGAGGAAGAAGTTGTTGGTCCGAGGATGTTGCTGCTGGTCTTTGAAAAAATGCTGCTGTTGGTTCTTCTTTCGACTCCACATGAAATTCCCATTTGACCAGTAGCCAGATGAAAGGCGAGAGGGAGAGAATACCATAATAATGATAATAATAATAATAACAACGACAAGGGCCACCACCACCACCGCGTAAAACCATTGCAAGCCGTGCTGCTGTTTTCTTCACACTCACACAGTATTTTTTTTTTAATTTTTACATAAAATTCAAGTTTTTCCTTACACACTTTCACTCTGTTTTCGTTCTTTTTCAGTCAGAAAGCTTCCAAAGGCTTCAAAAAATAAAGGAATGGAAAAAAGAATTGTATTTTTCCTCTTTTATTTTTACATTTTTTTCCCTTCGCATCTACTACTTCTTTTTCTTCTTCAGCTTCTTGTTATTTTGTACTTGTTTATTCCTTTTGTACTTTCTCACCCATTTTCTCCTTATTTGCCATTGCTTTCCCCGCACTTTTAGACTCTTTAACGCACTTTCCCCCGTAATGTCCACATTTTTTCTTACTTTCTCCTTCTTTTTTTACATTGCTTTCTCCACTTTTACGCTTTCCGACGCTTTCTCCGACACTTTTACAAGCTCTCGCCAAGACTCAATTTCTATACTTCACATGTTTTCTCTATACTTTCACACGTTCCCCAATGTTATTTTCTACGCTTTTTTTCACACTTTCCCTTATATACTTTCATACTTCTCCCCAGGTTTTTTTCTATGTTATTTTCCCCCTCCTAAGCTCTTCATTCGTATACTTTTACATGTTTTACACATACACACACGCATTTTCTTCTTATTCTTCTTCAGACTTTTTCATCCCCGACAGCAATTTAACGTAAAAACCTAAAAGTATCGCTGACACTTTCCCTGTTTTCTATTTCCAACTTGTTTTACTTTACTTCTTGTTGTTGTTGTTGTTGGTGGTGTTCTTCTTCTCTTCTCTCACACACTCAACAATGTGTTCACGCCGTAAAAATCATGGCTTTCCAACCGCCAATCCCAACTTTCTTTTACTGTTAGTAATTTGTACAAAGAACACATTTTGCAGGAATGAGAGACACGCACTTTTAAAAGGAAATCCTCATAAGGGAGGTACTCCCTGCACAGAGAAAATTAGAGACAATCTTAAAAGGACACCACTCTCTGAGACATGAGGGACGAATTCGGATCATAAAAATACAGTTTGAGGGATGCAGAGAAAATGCTAAAAACAGGGAAAAGTACTTTCACAACATCATTTTCCCAAAAATATGTCCGTGTTTACTATTCTTTAAAAGGTTTTATATTTTCCTTCAATTTCATACACTCGCACTTTTTCTGTTCGGATTTTAATTCCGCCTTTTTATCGCTTTAATTTTGCTGAAATTTGTTTTCACTAATTAAATTTCTTGATTTACGGATTTCCATTAATTTATTTATTTATTCGGTTTAATAATTTTTCTGCAAATTTAATTTATCAACTTTAATTAATTTCTTTGCCAATTTAATTTACCTCTTTTAATTGATTTGTTTTTGCAAATTGGAATCCCAATACTATCTTCAACAAATAATTTGACGCATTTAAAAATGACCGCATTAATGGATTAAAGCGGAAAATCAACAAAATTCTCTCTCCAGCTGTTACTAAAAACAAGTTTTCTTGCCAATAATAAAAAAAACAAGGTAATTTCCGCTTTGAAAGAAAAATTCCCTGGAAATCACAAGGCAAACATTTAGAAACAACCTCCACTTAACCTTAATCCAGATTGGCGAAAACACTTTCAAAGAGGAAACACACAAGAGTAGATTACATATACTATGAGGAGAAGGAGAAGGAGGAGGAGGAGAGATAAAAAAATCATCCTGAAATCACACAAGAGAAATAAGAGGTCTTTTAGATATAATCCAATAGCTCTCTCAACTTTGTGTGTTGTGTTCTCAAATCTATGGAGTAAGTTCCTTAAGTTATAAAATATATGGAGTATTTTAACTCTCAGTCCGTCAGGCCTCCCTCAAAGATCCAACACACACAGTAAAAGGAACAAGTTTTCCTTTTACGAGAGGGTAAAAGAGATTTCTTAAGGGTAGAAAGAAAGGAAAAGTACCTAAGATATATATAACAAACATTAACAAAAATCCAAAAAAAGGGAAGGCGTTAACACTGTGGATACACTTATAGAGGTGACAATAATGGTCTGCGGGGCTTATGGAATCCAAAGTAGTGTGTGCTTTCTTTTCTCCACGGTTTTCCTCCTGTGGTCACACAATGGTTAGCTCCACATTTTTCCATCTGGACAATTTTTTAATTCTCTCCGTTCCTTTTCCTTTACGGAATTCTATTGGGAAAGGTTCCTTTAGAAATTTCGACAAGAAATCACAAATTTCCCCCGACAAAATTTCTCGAAATATATATTTTTCTTTCAAATATCAATTTCTCAAAAGAAACTTGTAAAAACCACATTATTTCCTCAAGAAATTCAAAAACCGTTTTTATTACTCAAGAAATTTGTAGAAAAAAACATTGTTGTTTCCTAAAGAATTTTAAAGAAAACGTAAGCTCATAGGGAAAGTTTCTTTCTAAGAAAAATGAACACCGAGCTAATTTAAACCAAATCTAACATACGATAAGAAAACATTCGCAGCATTTGTTAATGGAGTGAGGCCACTAGCACCTCAAGAAAAAGAATATTTCCGGCGGGGGGAAAAATGATTTCCGCTCGGGAAAAAATGCAAAAGGAATACAGTGGACAGGAAAGGGGATTTTTCTGAATGTTGCAACCCCTGTCCGGAGCATTATTATTACCCGAAGTTGGCCAGGAGGAATGTTCCGGCAATAAAAGGAAATGGCTGTAGCAAATAATATATAAACTAATCCTTAAGTTTAGCAACTTAGGGCTATTTAAAGGCACTGAACTTGATAATCTGTGAGTAAGTTCCGCCTAATGACTAAGTATGTACAAAGCTGTGTGGGCATTTAGTATATACAAGTACTAATGTGAGCACCGGAGTGTGCTCTAAGGTTATGTACATACTTATATAAGGACAAGTAGTATAATAATGAGGACCACAAAAGAAGCATAAGAGAGAGAGAGAGAGGGGGAGGAAGAGAGAGAGAGAGAGTTATCGGCAGACAAAAACTTAAAACAGAATCTCCGCCCGTTAAGGAAACACCAACTTTTTCATTATTTTGCCCAGCAGGACTCCCTATTTAACCCAGTGTTCTCCGTAGTAATCGTAATTCCTGATAATTGACTCCAACTCTCCGCTATTAGATAGAGTACAAGGATTTATTATACCGCCCAAAACCTTGTTAAAACGCCACATTTCTTATGCCTCAACGGGTTTCTTCGAACATCGTTTCTTCAAAATACATATAATAAATCTTTTAAAAAAATTCTCTTCCAATATTCTTCAAAAACATTTTTGTAGAAAAAAGTTTCAATTTTAAAATCCCTTTCTAAAATAATTTTTCAAAAACTTCACAAATAATCCTCTTAAGAAGAATCTTAAAAATTATTTCCTCCACCAAAATCCTCAAAAAATATTCCTCAAAAATCTTGTGGACGAGATAATTCCTCAAGTTTAAAAACATGAATTATTACCCCCAATTTCAAAACAAAAGTTTACGACGGAAAACACGTGAAGCACATATGTGTATTAACGGGGGGAGACGGAATAAATTTTTTAGTATTTGTGTCTCGTCTAAAAACATCTCCCATATGGCCTCATCTATATATAATAATATAAAATACTAAAGACAAGTAGTGGGAGGGGGAAATAAGATGGCAAGTAAGTGACGGAGACAAGTTTCGACTTCTTAACTTTCAGTAATTTTCTCTGCAGTGTCTCTCCCTCTCTTTCTTTCCATGTATAAAGTATAAGAAAATATATACTCAAGTATAAGAAAATACGTACTCAAGTATAAGAAAATACTACATATACTCACAAAAATGTGTATGTACGAGAATAAAAGTTTTCTTATGTGCGTGTGTGTGGGTGTGTATGTCTCTGTGTGAGCACAAGGGAGATAGGGAAAAGGAGTCAGCACTCGAAAGGGAAGAAGACCAGGGAGAAAGGAGGAAGACGAAGAGGAACTAGAAGAACAAGAGAAGGCATAAGTAACAATCTATAGGAATGGGAAATCAGCATTCCTCTCACACTCTTTTAGGGAAAAGTCTGTGCGGCGAGTCCGTGCGGGAGCTCCGAGGAATCACAACGCTATATAGTTATAGGAGTATATACTTACATTGTATATAGCTCTATATATGTATATACATACACACATAGGTACATATACAAAGAGTTGAAAACCGTATAATATCCCCGGATTTCATTATTATTTAACTCGGGCATTACACTGGGAAAACTCTACTATATTTACACAGTCAGACGTTTTCCGTTGTCGTAAAAAGCCTTGAGTAATTATATGAACGGCTCCATAGATTCTTGCAGATTTTCAAACTTGGGCTCCCTCCACCTAAATCTCTTGCATATCCTTCATCTTATTTTATATTCAACGCGAAAAAGCCTTTTTATAGACAACATCATTTTTTTTAACTTTCCTTTACAATACAAAACACACTTTATTTTCGAACTTAACGTATAGCTTCTTATATAACCCCATTAGTTTTCAGTATTAATAAATTGGGGAATATAAATTCCCCAAAATTAAAGGACTTCACACATTTTTCATATTTTTTAAAAGAATTTATTTAGAATTGAAAATTGAACTTTTTAAGCTAAATTAATTGATTCCCATAATTGAAAAATCTTCACAAACTTTATTTTTTTATTATTGATTATTATAGAATTATTTTTTTTAAATGAGATTTAACACCAAGGATGGTCAGTATAGAAGAAAAATACTGTGATTTCCTCAACGAAAACAGAATACAGAAAAAGCAGGCAAGTACAGAGATGCTCTTGGAGGAAAGGGAAAAAAAGGAAAACGAGTAACCACTGAATAAATAAAGATTCCGAGAGGTCCTTGTGAAAACATACGGGGAAGTCAGGAGTGCAGAGCGGCTGTGTGTAGTGCGGATAGAGTTTGTTTTGGAAAAGTGGTTGCTGGGTCAAATGACATCTAATACCTCTCAGGGATGATGAGAGTCCAGCCAACAAATCAACTCTGCCTGGAGCTATCAAGGGGATATGACTATTATATAAAATAGTATATACATATATATAAATATATACTAAAGAAAAAACTATAT
Source organism: Lipothrix lubbocki (assembly GCA_034696945.1). Taxonomy (NCBI): domain Eukaryota; kingdom Metazoa; phylum Arthropoda; class Collembola; order Symphypleona; family Sminthuridae; genus Lipothrix; species Lipothrix lubbocki. The sequence continues at coordinate 11,052 of JAQGAK010001417.1, read as the reverse complement.
AAGTAGAATAAATTTATAGGATGAGGCCCCACACACAAACACGGACAAATAACATATATATACACAGACACTTCAATTTCTATAGCGGAACTTAAGTGCCCATCCAGGCAGTCCGGCACTAGATTTTCGAAACATGACACTCTATGGGCTCTTCAATTTCTCATGTGAGAACAACACAGTGAAATATTTTACTCGGACGGAGGAGAGCTCCTTCTCCATTGCTAAACATTTAAGGGGGGGATAACCCGTGTGTGTTGGATTTCATTCCGGACAAATTGCTATTTTGACAATTATTTTATTTGTCGTAGGCGTTATTCTGTAGACTCTGTGCTTAAGTGCAAAAAATTCCATCTATAGATTCTGCCATTTGAAGGATGACTTAACGTTTAAAAAGCCACAATTTAATTGTCAAAAATTTAATTCACCACGGAAAAAAAACCATTAACAAATTAGGAGGGAAAACAAAAAAACACGTCCAAAACAAATAAAGATAATTCAAAACCAAAACTAACAACTTAATAAAAATCCTTTAAGTGAGCAACAATGAAAAAACAAAGAAAGGGAAAACTATAAAAAAAACGCACAATACAAGTCGAGTGGAGGGGAAATACCCAGGGAAAATCTATGGAGTGAGGCCACATAAGAAGGAATAAGATATAGTAAATCTCTTAATCTACTTCCTCCCTGGCCGACACTCCATGAAACAAGCCTTATCCGAGGTAGTGATATTTTTAAAGTACCCTTATAAATCATAAGCTGGACGTGGACCTAATGGAAGTGAAAAATAAACTTGAGCTCAAGTGTCATAGCCCGACAAGTCCGCTGATACATAATAATAAAAAATTATTATAGTCCAAGCGTGTCGTCGTATACATGATGTGTAAATATATGTACGACTGGGGAAAATAATGTGTGTACAGGAATCAGGTGCATATTCGTATGTATAGACACAGAGATACAAATTCCTGCATATACAGATACAACTTCCTAATTTTAGATACACAAATCAACAAGACATGTATATTCAATAGAAATTTATAGAATCGGAGCCTATATGTGGAGATGCAATATAATGCACAAAATAGCCCTTCACACATAAGATATACTTGTTAGCTGTATAAAGGAAGGGAGAAGTCACATAAGAAATCATGAGATGGTCGGCGGGCCGTCAGAGGCCGACCATATGATGAGTGGTCCCGCGCTCAACCTGTCAACTCTGTCATCTTCCTGGCTGACCTTCGCTCTATGAACGCTCTCCTCTTTAGATGCACACAGAAGGGCATTATATATAGACAGGCCCGCTATACATAGAGGACATACATATCTCTATCTCCCTCCTAGCTTATGATAAATCACTCGTCTGCGTCCAACAAACAGGAGCAAGCAGGAGTCCCGGGTGTATAAAAATATTTACAGTATATCAAATCCTTCAGTATAAATCACACTGGAGTGTATAGCTAGTAGTAGCTCTCCAGCAGTGCGATGGACACACCAACCACTTTACACTTATTGCCTTTTCCTCCGGCCCAACACTCTCCCATCAAAATACATATGAACAACAGTGCACTGGCAAAAAGTGTACAACGGGAAAATTACTGTCATTTAGCATCCCAGATCGTCAAGGACTCAACAATAAGAGCCCCATTCTATTTTTAATAACTTTTAATGTGTTTTTAAAATTGAATAAAGACAGTATTTTGTTTTTCAGCCATAATAAAAATAAAAAATATTTACTAAAATTATTATCAAAATTAATTAATAAAAATTAATTATTAAAATTAATTTTATAAATTAGTGTTAATTATTGAAGTAAATTTCAGATATAAATATGAAGAAAATTCAAGAAAAATCGTCATCTGAATAGGGAAAACATTCAGAAAAACTATCTGAATTCAAAAGATAATATTTGCGTTTTGTAATATTTAAGATTGCGAGGAAATTTATGGAAAATTAGACAAAAGTAGAAAAGCCTTTTGCTGGAAAAATTGGGAGGTGGAGAAAAAAAATTGAATAAAAAAAATTATAGATAATATAGGAAAAAATATTCAAGAAAAAAGTAGAATAATTCAGCTCCCAGGACCTCATTGAAAACCTCAATGGGTCCAGGGGAACATGAAGACATTCTCTGGCAGGAGTCATTGGAGAGGAAAAGAAAAGTGGGATCTTTCATAATTGTGACATGAAAGAAGTCCCGACAGAAAATATTAAGATGAATATATCAATAAAATTCTACCTGCTCCTCCATAAAAAACACCTACACGCCCCACACTGCATAAAAATGTCTATATAGACCGACAGTATGCATGAATTCGGAGAAAGTGGAGAAGGGAAACCCACTGTGTTTGAAATATAAGCCTTCAACAATATTCATGTAGCAGTTACTATGCATTATATGGAAACTTCTGTACGCCAGGCTCCGCATACAGAAAAAATTCGTAGTGCAATAAAATGTAGGGAAAGGATCTCCTTCCTTATACTCAAATATATCAAACCTCACTATATAAACATTCTACAAACATAGGCCTCACTATATAAACCATCTATGCATACATAAGCCTCACTACATAAACAATCTATAAACATAGGCCTCAGTAGGTATATATCAAAATGCATAAGGCCTCAGTAGGTATATATCAAAATGCATAAGGCCTCAGTAGGTATATATCAAAATACATAAGGCCTCAGTAGGTATATATCAAAATACATAAGGCCTCACTGTAAAAAAAATCCTTACACATGTATAGGCTTCACTATATAGAAAAATACATACGCCCATAACACCGAGAAAGTTATTAGCCTTTTCATAAACTTCCCGGGTCATGTATCTATATAGATACTACAGTAGTCGTAAGTACAAGGGAATCCACATATTCTAGGAACAAGTTCCTCATGGTGATGGAGGAAAAGAATAGAGAGAATTCTTGAAAAGTAAATTCAGACCTTCTCCTCCTATATATGAGAACCTCTTGTGAACGAGGACATTTGCCAAAAAGGCGGGACATCAAATAAATTTTTGACAGCATAACTCCCAACGGGCCTCATCCAACACCCTTGCCCCGCATATAAAAAATAGGTGACATGCCCGTTTCCACACGGCCCCTCTCTCTCTCTCTTTCCAGCAAGAAACGCAAAAACCATATCCGTCAGCTTACAAGAAGAATAGGGACAGCATCCAACAAAAATTTAAAACCCGTCAACAAAAAAAAACCCAAATATATGAACAAAAAAAACAAAAGGAAGAACAATCTAATTTACAAAATTCTACATGACAAAACGACCAAATTGAAGAAAGTGAAATTACCACACATAGTGAGTAATGCTGAGATAAAAAAATACTCAATGGAACATTCTTGAGAAAAACATTCTCGAAGAAAAACATTCTTGGACATTCTACTAGAGTAAAACACGAAGAAGAAAAAAATTCAATGTTTAAAAAATTCAAGAATGAAAAAAACCGAAGCTAAAAATGCAAAATGGGAAAGGTCTAAGAAATGTTAAGAAATATAAAATGAAAAAATTCAATGTAAAAAAACCAAATGAGAATAACATAAAATAAAAATGCACAAAGATAAAAACCCAAGATGGCAAACAAGATCTCCAGAGCAAGAACCCCAGAACTCCAAAAAGCCTAAAAAGAAGAGGAACAAGGCCTAATCAGCACCAAAAAATATTCATGTGTAAGATGTTCAAAAAAGAAAATGACGACGACGAGGACGAGGACTACGAGAGGAGGAGGAGGACGACGAGGCCGAGGGAGGAAAGAGCGAAGGAGAGAGAGAGAGAGAATAAGGACGACGGCGGAGCGGACAAAACTTACAACATAGCAAGAGGAGCCTTGCCAACTTTTCAGATAAAATAATATTTTATGTTATGCATGTACGCATTTCAGACCCTCCCATGCTTGCACACGAAGCGAGTTGGCGGGAGATTCTTAAATATATGTGTGTGCTTTATAAAACACTCTTATATAAGTAAGTATACATATTTATGATTCCTCTATCTTATATTAAATAATAATGGAGTCTATACGAAATTATGATACTATTTTGCATACGAATAGTCATCGCCATAGATATAAAAACCAATTGGAACACGTAGCGATATGGGATATAGCACGAGGGAGTATAATATATTTATATGTATAGAAAATATACTGATGGATATACAAACACGATTGAAATAGTCCTATACAATAGTATACACACACAGCAATATTCCCCTTTTTTACATAATAATAATAATGCCCAGCCCAACAATATAACTGACAGCACCTTTATACTTTCCGAAATGTGGAAAAACAATCAAGAGGACACTCCAATACATGCGGGAGTCAGATATTATTACTTTCAACATGTTCCCGCTCCCCTTCCCTCTCCTCATATTATTCTTTCCTACATACACCGGAATTTGATACTTTGAAATCAATAAATATCCTATGTCATTATTATTGCGGCCGGAATCAAATTCCTCGACGTAACAACGTAGAGACAGGAAAAATCCTGATCGAATTCCATTTACTAACAAAATGATAGAAACTGATGACTGATGAAACTGATTTTCAAAACGAAACAGTGGGCGCCTCAATTTTTGCAAAGGCCTCATCCTATATTTTTACATATAATTCAAACAAAAAAAAAGTAAAAAAAAAAAAAAAAATTTGTCTTCTAAAATAAATTCCAATTCCACAAATTTAGCTTTGAATCTAGAGTAGGGCCTCACCCGAAAACGACCAAAAACAACGGCCTCGTACCATATAAACCAATGGAATTAAATCAAGAAATTTAGAAAAGAAAAAAAGGAAAAAATTCAACTGTTCCCAATTACTAAAAAGGCATGTGGTGTAGGACGAAGCAGAAACCAAGGGCGTCAAGTGATAAAACAGGATAATGCAAAATCCGAAAAACCAATAGCAAGATTTATTCCTTAAGAAAAAACTGCCTCAAATCTCCAACCCAGCCGTATTTCACTTCCAAAACAGTATTTCACTAGTTACATGGGTAGTGAGGAAATAAAGGAGAAAGGGAAAGTCAGGCCAAGTGCTGTTGGTAGAGTGAGAAATAGTAAATAAATATAAAAGAGGAAAGTCGTGGAAAGGGAATAAACAAATACAACTCCATAAATATTTACCAATACACTTATCAATAGTCAAAGAGTGAGTAGTGAACCTACATTACTATTACTGTAGTAGTGAAAACTACCCGGACGATAAAAACTGATGAAAACTCCCGAGACCGGCTCTTCCCCTCTACGCCTCACCACAAAACTTTCCCGCACTCAACAACTACACGGAAACCAAAAGAGAACCTTTCTCTCTCTCTCTCGTCTCTCTCTCTCTCTCTCTCTCTCAGTGGATCATGAGTAAAATAAATAAAATACAAAATGCCCGAAAGGCTATTTATTTCATGGGGAAAAGACTATAACACTCCAATGGTATCTGCACAATATTATATACTTAAATATAGATCCGATTCCCTTGCATTCCCAAACTCACCCAAGTCTACAAATACTTCCTTCAAACCACATGAAAACCTTATTCCACAACCATAGAAATGAGGCTTCCCATGTCGTGTGAATATGTCGGGGAAGTCTATTGAACAGTATATGTCACATTACCGTTCAATTTTATGTTTTAAACAGTATGAAAATTTAATCACCAAATCTCCTTCATGTGTAAAAATCCGACAATATAAAATACATGCAAAAAATAAATACAAAATACATGCAAAATAAAATAAATACAAAATAATTACAAAACAATAACAAATAAATACAAAATAATTACAAAATAATGACAAAATAGTTACAAGATAAATACAAAATAATGACAAAATAGTTACAAAATAATTTCAAGTTATATAAACCCTAATAAATTGTACAAAAAAAATAATAAAAAACGAAAATAACTTCTAAAAATCGAAAAATAATATTCAGGTACTCACTCCATAGTAAATTCTGATTTAAAAACCTTCTCTAAGCCCAAAATATAAAAACGAGGCCTATGAATTCGGAAAATAAAATCGTGTCGGTAGTGTCTGCTCGTCTTCCTTACAGAGCTTCCATTAAAAAGATGGACTTCGCGTCAGAGGAGCAAGAGAGGTGTATGGCGTGTGTGTAAAACCAGGCCACACCAAGCACACTTGTGTGCGGCTTTTCTCTTTTATCCATACATCTATCTATAATAATAATAAATTGCATGGGGGAATACACACACATACATATGCAAACTTACAAGAGAATTTATGGTTGAAACTATAGTTCACACTTCCCAACAAAATCCAAAGAGAGAGAGAAAGAGAGAGAGAGTGAGTGAGGCAACATGTAGAAATGTATATGAGAAAACACAGAATTCGCCATGGTGCACAAGTCTTGAAACAAAGGATTTAGTTGCGAATCCAGCCATTTGGAAAGAACAACAACAAGTCAGAGAGAGAGAGAGAGAATATATATTATTCACTGTGGAGTCACAGTTGGGAAACAAAACGGGACAAGCAGGCCGGGTCGCCTTGTTACAATGTATTTCCCCTTTGTATCTAAGTACAAGGGCCTCCATTAACATCAACTTTATTCCAACCACAAACTTAAATAATAACATTGACTTTTAACATCCCTTGTCAGCCCAAACTTCAACGTTACACTTGTAACTTTTAATGTTTTTGAGTTCCTGGGGAGGGAAATTTGCTCACTTCCCCCTACAATTCACAAGCTTTCTCGTTAAATTTCCATAGCTGTTTTCCTAATTTCCCGACTTAAATTTCCATACAAATTAAAACGTAATCAACAACATTATGCTATGTCATCTGCAATTAACTTTTAAAATATCATATTTTCTCTAATAATATATCTTTCTATGATGAATATGCAATTAAAATAACAAATTAATAAATAAAGTGTAAATGTGGAATAAAACAATAAAATTAATTTTTTTAAAACCCACGAGTACAAATTGAAAAACCTATATAGTTGCCATTGCCACGGCATCCATGACAACTAGATATATAGCCCAACTATCCGTAGTGCCTCCCAAACCCGTCCGATCCAATCCTTACCCCAGCAAGCAAAAATTGGCAACGAAAGCCGCCGGCCAAAAACGAGGACAATTAGATTATGGTGAAAAAAATTAATTCGATGAGTATGAAAATATCCTTTAAAAGAGAAACTCCTTATCTCCCTAGCCCTGACAATAAGAGAGCCATTAGGAAGAGGGGTATACATATAATATAAGTACATATAATAGGTGGATGAGGATCTGAGTCCCTATATAAGTAAGTATGTTAAGGATGAGAGGAGGGAAGGAAAAGAAGAAGCAGTTGAAAACTTTTCCAGGACACATCTCCCTATATTACACTTTAGATAGTTAACAGCTTAGAAAAAGACGCTGCTAGGAGGAAGGGAAGTAAGTGTCTGGAAAATATTGTCGGGCATAGAGTGAAAGTCAAAGTGAAAGTTAACTTTCAAGGTATTACCACCTTTCTCACTTAACGTCAGTGATGGGGAAGGACGTGAGATATCTTTGAGCATTTCTGCTATTTTTAACCCCTCAGCAGAAAAAAAAATTCCAAAGAAGAGAAAAAAAGAAGAAGTGAGGCGAGAGAAAAAATGAATTGCGAATAAGCCGACGTTTCAAGTTTAAAATAACGGCGGAAAAAATAAAGTGAAAATGCACTGAAAATACTCATGACTGCATGTAAAATGCTCACAAAATATATTTAAAACATGGAAAATGCTTCGTAAAAGGCTTGAATTACATACACAGATCCTTGAAATACATTCAAAAATGCTTGAAATAAATAAAAATGCCTTCAAAACACATAAAAATCTGCTTGAAACACAAATACTATGCTAGAAATACATACAAAAATGCGGGAAATAATGTACAGAAAGGACTGAGATGTCTGCAAAAATATGTAAACTGGGTATAAAATGTGTATACAAAACCCAGAACGACATATAAAAAACCAACAACAGGCATAATAGAGAAACCAAAGGAGAAAAACGGATTCAATGGCAAATATTTCACCCGGATAACCTCCATAAAATTAAATGACTTCAACCTTAATGTCCCCCAAAAGATACGAAGATACCGTTTAAACTCCTTTTAAGCCCCAAGCACCAGCCCGGGCCATATAAGCACTAACACTTACAATAGTTGTGTAGAGAGTGTGGGAATGGAGGAGAAAAATATCTTCAAAAAATTATTTCCTAACACATAACATAGTATAACCACTACCATCACAACAACAACAACAACAACTACTACAGCAATACAACAACCTGAAAGTCAATATGTTGCTCATGGGGAAAACATACGTTATACAAGATTTTATGCAGACAGACATCATGATGCGGAGAATAATAAGAAGAAAAAGGAGCAGGCTCCCCAGTATATTTATATATACTTATACACCACCAAAATAGACCACCAACACCACCAACAAAAAAAAGAAATGAAAATACTGGCAAATCTACACACAATCATAATATATACTACCGCATACACACACACACTTTATCCACATAACATAAGACCATAAAAAGCAAGAAAAAACACAATTTTCTTGGCACTTGTAACCATCAATGCAGGAGGCCTACGCACCTTCAAATACAAGGAATAGGCTGGGCTCAAGCATTTCCCATAGTAAATCTAACTTTCACTCTTGATTTCCATACGCGCATTAAGGTCATAAGGAGCTATTGTATGTACATATTTAACTTCCAGGGCCATAAGGAAACATGTAATATACATATATTTAACTTACACAGCCATGGGAATACATGTAACATACATATTTATACTTCGCTTCCATAAGAACACATGTAAAATACATACTTGTACTTCACTCCATAAGCCCGCATGTAAAATACATATTTAACTTCCCATACCTTAAGGATACTACATATGTGGAATATTATAAGTATACTTGACTTCCAGTACCATAAGAATATGTGTAAAATACATATACTACTTGTATTTCACTCGATAAAGATACACATATATAGTGTAAGTTCCATAAGAACACATGCAACATACATATGCAATCATTTCCATAAGAACACACCGGCGAATACATGAAGAAGCTTCAAAAGAACACATGTGAGGTACATGGATGGATACCTGCACCCCACAAGATTACATGTAATGTGCATATATGTATATGAGTCTCCCTCCTGCTCCCGTAGCTTTTTATTTTTTACCTTTCCGATGGACCTCTCGGCATTAAAATCGAACATTTTCCCTACTCCTGCCTGCCGTAATTCCCCGTGTGCACCGGCTAGATTCCTCCCGGTTCTTTTAATAACATATGATCCAGCATATGTTTATAACGGGATAAGCGGTGGTCTCTCCATTAAAAATAAAATTTTGGCCCGTCTATCTACATAAGCACCCCGTATATACTTATAAGTATACATATAAATATAAAGGGATCCAACTGCATTAAAATGTCTCCGTTGTCTATTGTATTTCTCATACACAATGAACAAGATAAATTGCTTTTTTTTCTCCCACTTCCCCGCATCTCCAGAGGAGGAGAAGACGAAGAAGAAGAAGAAAACGAAGAACAAGTACATATGTAGCGTGTAGGTATACAGGGGATTTCTATACGCCCAGACTTTCTCCTCCACTTTCTCCGTTTCCACTCACCACAGCCAACATAGATAATATGGATAAAAACTTGCGGGTAAGGTACACCGGAGGAGTTGCAACAAACCGGATTCAACTTTTCTCCATACTTTTTTTAACAATTCGAAACCTTCTGCCGTATAAATTCCGGAAAATTTTTTATTTAACCATTTCTCCCTTGTAAATTACACATAAAATTAGGAAACTAAATTCAGAGAAAATAATGCCAACCAAGAAAGACCAAAAACAAATTTGGCAATAATTTAGTATGTTTTATTTAAGATTGAAATTAAATGCTTAATTTAAATTTAGCTTAATTTAATATAATATAATTTATTATCATTTAAAATTTATTGCGATATATTTTATTTCCAATAGATTAGAAAAAAATAAGGCGCAAATTCCAAAAAAAAGAAAGAACCGCGGGATCAGGAAAAAAGAAAAAGCCAGGAAACCAGGAAGTGATAAAGTATTCAGAATCAATAATACTTTCCTTATGGCATTTACAACTACAAATAACAAGGATAAAAAAAATTGGAATATACGGATAATATATGGGAATGGATTCCTTTATGTAATATTGCATCCAAGAAGGGAACTCCCACACACAAGAGATGATTCCAAGAAAAATCCCCCCAAACACACAATTCAAATATCAATTCAGTTTCACAGCTTGACGTCCGTCATAAATTCTGACATTAGAGGGCTACACATGGAATACTATTATTATTAGTATGAAAAAGCGTATTTATTATCTGCATATGCTCTATACAAACATACACATATATAGCATTTGATCTTTAAATGCAATTATACTAATATTGAAGGCATACTCCCAAGATCATATGCTAATATCTATGTTATGTAAATATCATAGACATGCACACACACACACATACACATAATTATGCATATATTCAGAAAAAAGTATTTTTATAAGCTCCTATCCACTGCAAGAAGCTCTCCACAGCCTCCCATCAGCAGTTGTGTCATAAAAGACATTAGAGAGGAATAAAATAACTTTTTCTTAAACATTTCTCTATAGGAATAAATTTCCCTTTAGGTCGACAATAACTATAAATCTTTGTCTAGTTTCTCCTCACACACACACATACACACTCAGACACAGACCATAACCACAGCTCATTTTTACGTCGAAATTCTAAAAACCTCGTATTATTATTATGCCTTCAGGTTTTCTATGCACGTGTCACATGTCCATGCTTCATCGCATGCAAAATTAAATAAATGCATATGAGTTTACATGTGATTTATATAAGTATATGCGCATGCAAGTATTTATTTTACGCATACATATGTATACGCATGTACTGGCATAGGTATGTACATATTACTTGTACTTGCATAGTTATATACATATATACATGTACTTGCATAGTTATGTACATATTATACATACATGTACTTGCATA
>JAQGAK010001416.1:0-33220 GCA_034696945.1 Lipothrix lubbocki | reverse complement strand
TGTATCTTTTCCTCATTAGGTATACAATTCCAAAGTTTAGCACATTGGAAGAAAATCGACTTTTTAAGCAATGTTGTGTTTGGTGTTTTGGCAAAAACTTATTATTAGATCGTATTGAAGTCATATTTTCAAAATCTGTCGATATTTCTGGAATTCTTCGAAGTTTAATACCTTTGAATGCGTATAGTAAATAGTAATACTGGACTCTTTCCGACATTGTTAAAATATTACACCTTTCCCACTATTCACTATAATCAATCTTAATTATTGTGTGGCTATAATTATAAATTAAGTATAATTATACTTTTTGAATTTGTTAATTAATTGCATGTAATATAAAGATGCTAATAAATAGTTTAGCTTTGTTTGTAAGATAATTTGGTGATACAGGGATAAGGCACCCCAGACAGGTAGACAGTAGTCCATAACAGTCAACACTAAACTGTTTAATAAAATTTAAAAAAACTTGATTGTTAATGTATCGTTTTATGTGGAGCATACAACTGGTTGATGAGGGGATTGTGCTATATTTCTAGTATTATTCCTTTAATTTAAAGAGAAAATTGTGGTATACACTAGAAACTTTTCTTGACTCTCAGTCCATTTTGCAACTTGCGTTATACCAACGTTACCCTTAATTTTTCTAAAATTTTGTAGCAACACTTGCTCTTTGCGAAAGACCTGCGAGAATTGACCTCTTATCATCATAAAATTTTAGGCCAATTTGAAATTGTGATTTTGTTTTAATTTTCAACAAGTAACAACGCGTCATTTGCAGTGAGATCGGGTTCTTGTTTTCAAAAATGTCATCGCGAGTTTGAAGAACCCATGTGATCAGTTACCGCCGACGAGCAAGAAGTTTGTGTATATGTAATACATAATAATTAAATATTGGGAATTATATACAAGTTTGAAATCTTATGGGTACTTGAGTATTTGTCTCTCATGGAACTTAATTCCATGGCATCAGGAAAAGCTGAAAACAATTATGAAGTAATTACAAGGAATACTTTGAGGATATTTAACTTTTGGTTTTTAAAACTTTTTACAGATATAACATTTCCCTAAAACAAGTGAACAATTTCCGAAAACACATTTGATAATCAAAAATTTACAATTTTTGGAAGAATTGTTGAGTGTTTTTCAAACTTTCCAATAAAAGTTCTTTGCTTTCCCTTATTTCTTGCTCACTCCTTTGGAAATTTAAATATGATCGTTTAATATCTTTTTATATAACATCTGTACAAAGTTCTAGACAATTGCGGGAGTTTCCCCAAAATAAATTGTAATAGGAAGATGAACACAACTGCCTATTTCGTCTGGCAGAAGTGAAAAACATTTTAGGGTCTAAATGAAATATTTAATTTTTATTAGGATGACATGGACAGATAATTAAATGCTCGAGTTTCCTCGTTGAACTCACTTTGGCAACTAATATTATTAATTAAAATATGAATTCAGGTTACAAAACATGTAGTCTCTCTTTTTTATTGGTGGTAATTTTTGTTAAATAGTCAACCTTTTTAAATGTAGCTCAAATTGTTTCATTAGTTTGCGAAATGTCGCCCATTTTTAAAATTCTTACTAAATTATTTTAAATTTATGCCAGTTAAAAACATTAGCAGTCAAGATTCAAATCCTAGTTTAGTCCACTTTGTTTTAATTCGACAAATGTTGACAACAACGTTTAGAATTTTATGAAAGAATTTCGCATATTGGAAACAAACAGTTTCTTTCACCCCAATACGTCATTCGAAAGGTCCCTAAATTCTTGGAAAATATTTTGGATCAAATTCACCATTTTCAAAATTTTGGTCCGTTTTTTAAATGAAATTTCAAAAATTTTAACACAATTTATTTTTTGCGAAAAACATGACCTCGCAGACCTTGTCGTGCGGGGTAAATCAGGGACCCGACAATATTACTTTCAAGGTCGTAATTTTATTTTCGCCGTAGCTTTTGAGTGAACAGGCTTAAAACTGGCGGTTGTTTATTTTTTCCTAAAACATTTAAACATGCCGCCATGTTATTTGCGCGCCATATTCAAAATATAGATTTATATTATATGTGCTACGCAGTACTACACTTTCGAATTAACCCGATTTTTACTGGCGTTGCCTTGAATACTAGAGTCAGCAGTCAATTACTGTATATTTTAAAAATCAAGTAACAGAAAGTTTTTGAGAATTTCACCATTTGTTATATTTCTAGTTTAAATTAGTGGATTTTGGCACAATTTGGACGATTGTCATGACAACCATGATTTTTGTAAATTGTAGGGACGTTCGCCTTTTCATGAAATCTAAGAGGCGCAAGTTTTAGAACAATGGTTTTTTAATGGAAAATTCAATAAATGAACCAAATCTTTTCCCCAAAACAATTGTGCAATATCCTTAATATTATTTCTTTAATTTAGACGAAAAATTGTGGTACGCCAAAGAAACTATTGTGGATATTGTTGAGGACTCTCCGTCAATTTTTGCAACTTACGAATACCAACGTTACCCTTAGTTTTAGTAACATTTTGCAGCAATGTTTGCTCTCAGAAAAAGATAAAAGATTGACCTTTCATCATCACAACATTTTAGTCAAATTTGAAATTTCGTTTTGAATGGAATTCGGAGAAATAAAGAAAACAACTTTTATATAACTGGTCGATATAAAATTACCTTGTTTTTACCAAATTTCCCGGAAACTTGTGCTAAAGGCTTCTGAATTTTTACAAATAAAAAAAAATTCTCCGGTTTTCACCAACTTTTCTTTAACACATGCGAAATTTTTCGTGGCTAAATTTGTGATCGTAAATTATGCACATGATCCATTTTATGCTCATACTTTTTATGCTCATTTTGGATGTTTTTAATTTCAAGAACCTTTTGGTCAAGTAAATATAAATTTATTATTAAACATACATAGTGAGACGGTGATTTGTCGCCCACTCTTTACTCTCCAATCACCATCTCGGCTTTCATATGCTCAACTCCACTTATCCGTACGGGTAATTGTGATGGTAACATTATTTCGTTATCTCCTATATTTCCAAATCTCCCATTCGTATTTGGGTAATTGTGACGGTCACGCTATTGCGTTATCTCCAATATTCCCAAACCTCCCTATCCGTACCGGGTAGATGAGACAGATAACTCACAGCTACCGTCTCGCTCTATCTATCCTTGGTTATTGTCAACAAAGCCGGCCGCGCGAATCAAATCGTGCGAGCCGCTTTTGACAACCGACAGCGGATCTTTTCCTTCGGAAGAATATTCTATATTTTAACTTCAATATCTAAAACCCAAAATAATTATTCTCCGTGATTTCCCCTGAATAAATTAATTAACCTATTTATTTAAATTAACTTAAAACTAATTGTGATTATCTCATTTATTTATTTCATTCAGTGCATTATTTATTCATTCATATTATTATTATTACTAAATATATATTTATATATTAATTATTATTGTGCTCCGAATTTCATATATTTAATTTATTAAACATTATTGTATTTATTATTACCATCCTCATTTCTTCCTCATCATCATCATCCTTTCATCCCGGCCTGTGCTTCATCCTTGGCATAAAATCCCTTCTACTACGATTTAATAGTCATGAGTTTCCAATAGTACTCTTCTTCTCATATTTCTACATAAGATTGTACAAAATCTAAAGCATACTGGTTGAATTTTATGAAAAACCGTAAATCTTTGATACTTTTCTTGTATCCTAATCCTAGCAGAATTGTATGTATGTTTCTTCATTTTCTAATGGCTTCCTATTTTAGAATTATTTACATTTTTATTTAATCTGGCAATTGTCATTCGAATTTAAAAATTTGAACGTACCCGAAATTCTTGAATATTTTCCACTTTACACTTGAATGTGATGTTTAAAATCATATGAATCATTTCCACTGCCGTTTTGTCTTCCTTTAAAGTTTGATTATTACATTTGGTTCGAATGGGTTTTATAGACTGATCCTGAGTTGTGAAAATATTTAGGAAGGTCTTCCGAGCATTGAAATATTCTGCCACGCGTGATATTCTCGGGAATAAAAATTGAGTGAGTGGAACGGGAAGGAACGTATCGTTAATTGTGGACGACGTGTCAGGAATATTTATCTGCAGGAGTACAATTGAGAATGGAGTCATTCGGTGAATACAAAGGAAGAATAACAAATTTTAACACCGCCGTGCATATATTATTCTAACCATAGTATTAAGCCCATGCTCCGCATGGGGACATATCAATTATAATGAAATAGAGGAATACATACCTCGTACGTCTCAGAATATGAAATTCATGGGTTTTGTAGCTTGGACAACGTGAAAAAACAATTTTGTTGAAAATTTAAAAAAATATTCACAGGCTTTGGAAAAAGCTGCCTATAAACCAAAACAAAGTGACGCTCGGTAAATGTATAAAATTGTTTTTTCCATTAAAAATTTAGTTTAGCACAGACCAAAAAGCGATGGGGAATACGAAAATGAAGTTGGAAAATTTCTAAAACGTGTGCTTTGTATCACAAATGGAGAAATCAAATCGTACCAATTTGGGCGCCTCAGCCTCTGTATGAATGCTTTATTAAAATTTTGCGTTGAATTATTTCAGTATTTGACATTACCAGGTTGCTTTGAGGCTAGTAATGTAATTTAATTTCCAACACTTTGGTGTGGTTGGCCCGTTGAATTTAGAATACATACTCCGCAGTCCCAGCAATGTTGGAAAGTGAAGAAATGGTTGCCTATTGGGATCAATCCCCGAGAAAATTTGTTTTAAATTATAAATTTAGCTGTATATTTATTTTTTTAAATATAATAATAATATAATTCGTAATTTTCAATATCAACTTCCAAGGAACTTTAGAAAGAGTTGAACAATTATAAAACTTAATGCGGAACTGTTCCGGCTTTTACCCCATTGGATAAACTTAAATTGTTGCGTAGAAAAAATTTATATTTTTCTAATTACTTCTTTTAAAAAGATCAGAGGTCAAGACACTCAAAACATTTACAATTTGTTTCTATCAAAACTGCTTTCCAGTTCAAGTTTCACTTTAGAATACTTAATTTAACTTTTTTAATACTTAATTTTTCTTTTTAATTTTATTTAATCACACTTATAACTGCTTTGTTAAATTGTGTTGCGTTTGTTAAATTCCAAGGGGAAAAGAGTTGAAATTTTAAGTTATCATTTCAAACTTTCAAGAAAGTTTGAATACGCAACTTGAATTTACTCGTTTTTTGTAGAAAATATAAAAAACGTTCTACATAGGTAATTGTTTTTAAATATCATCACCTTAAAATGTGATTAGATTCCGTAAGACTAAAGGTTTGTATGGACTAAATACCGGAAACCTAAACAAAATACATTTGACTGCTGATACAAGAGCAGAATGTATTAGGTTACCGCAAAATACACATAATTTTGAAAGGCACCCATTTAAACGTGCACCAAATTTAGACATTTTAGCATCAAATGTAAATGACCACTTGCACCAAATAATATAAACTTGCACTAACAAGTAATGATTTTTTGATGTCCGAAAGCTGCGAATTTGAAATTTGTTGAGGTAATAGAGATTGAGTATAGAAGTAACAAACTATTTTTATTTCGTGCCACTTCGTCGTTGTTGAGGAGTTATAGTTCCCCACTTCTATAATTCCAGTTATAGTGTCCAACTTCCATAATTAGGAGTGAGGGGGGACCACGTCTTCATTAAAATTTCACATGTTCATTCCAAAGTGGTAGTAATTAATCAATTTGCGAAAGTATTACTCTCCACAAGTTAGCCATGGGAATGTTATTGCTTAAAATTGATTTGTTAAAGTTTTCTTCGTTTTTTTAAATAATTTTTAAAAAATTCATCGAGTTTTGAAATTTTTGATTTTATACGGGAATTAACATGTGAAATTTTAATGAAGACCCCTCACCCCCAATTATGGAAATTGGACATTTGGGGAACTATAACTCCACAACGACGGCGAAGTGGCACGAAATAAAAATAGTTTGTTACTTCTATACTCAATCTGTATTACCTCAAAAAATT
The DNA here is from genome assembly GCA_034696945.1 of Lipothrix lubbocki. Lineage (NCBI taxonomy): Eukaryota > Metazoa > Arthropoda > Collembola > Symphypleona > Sminthuridae > Lipothrix > Lipothrix lubbocki. The sequence goes on along the minus strand of JAQGAK010001416.1, from coordinate 27,174 downwards.
TCAAATTCGTCTCTCGGACATCAAAAAATCATTACTTGTTAGTGCAAGTTTATTATATTTATTGCAAGTTTATTATATTTGGTGCAAGTTTTTTTTATATTTGGTACAAGTTTATTAAATTTGGTGCTAATTGCTGTTATACATGGTGAAAGTTAATTTGGTGCTAAATCTGATTTATTTGGTGCACATTAAAATATTTCCCATTGTTTAGAGTAAGTTAATTTTTACTTCCAGCTGTACATTTATTATAGTAGTATAATAATATTTACGTACACATATTTACATTGAAGGCACGCAACGCCAAAATCGAATGTCAACTAAAATCTATAGCAAGTTCCACCAAGTGCTCTTAAATTACAACGAATATGTATGGCGTGAAAACAGATACCTAATTTTATATAATGGTTGTATACATTTATACTTGTACTGACATTTATTACTCTCAAAATTGTCATGAAATTTCTTCAAGCCAAATATGAACTTTTTCATTACGTTTCAAGCTTATAGGCAAAGAAAAATAAAATCAAATTTTTATTTGAAAACAAAATAAGAAATTATCAGTTTCAATGGATTTTGATTTGACGCAATTGCCAAATATTTTGAGTGATTTCTTTTAAACTTTTATGTATTCTCCTATTCAGCTAAATTGGTTGAAAGCGTTTTTTCGCTTTGATTTTTCAGGTTAAAATCTGAATTACTCTAGTTTAGGCAATATCGGCAAACTTTTGAAGATTGTCATGGCATCCAATATTTTTGTAAGCTTTAGTGACAGTCGCCGTTTTATGAACTCTAAGGGGCAAAAATTTTGGAGCAATGCTTTTGAAATGGAAAATTTAATAAATGAATAAAATCATTCTTCAAAAATGATTGTTCCATATCCCCAGTATTATTCCTTTATTTTTATTTAGACGAAAAATTGTGGTACGCACAAGAAACTTTTGTTCACTCTCTGTCCATTTTTCCAACCCACGTTATACCAGCGTTAACCCTAATTTTTGTAACATTTTGCAGCAATAGTTGCTCTTTGTGAAAAATAGAAAATTGACCTTTCATCATCACAAAATATGAGGCCATTTTTAAATTGTGTTTTTATTGTAATTCGAAGAAATAATGAGAAAAATTTTTACCACCGCAGTCCATACAATGTAATGCGGTTTGATTCGTTACATTCACGTTTTCGATATTTCTTTGTTCTACATTTCCTAAAATTGTATTTATTATTCGTATTTATTCGGATAAAAGTTTTACTCCAAATTGCATTTTTCATTATAAAAATCAATTCTTGAACCTCATTTACACCTTTCTTCGAAAGCTGCCGACGAAGAGGTCACTCTGCTATAAAAAGTACTGCAAATTTACTAACGATTAGTACAAATTGGAGAGGCGTATATTACTTTTAAATAACCATGGTCATTAGAAAATTTCCCGGTTTTTACCACATTTTCTTGACATTTTTAATAGATAATTTTCCCGGAAGTTATCAAATTTCTCCGGATATTAACAAATTCCCGGGTTTCATCAAATTATTTATAAAAATTGCGAAATGTTTCCGGACGTATTTACCAAGTTTCCCCATTTGACTAAACTTTTCCGGCTTTTACAAAAATGTCATGGATTTTACCAAATCTTCCCAACGCTGCTAACTTTTTTCATTTATAGTTAATGGAACTTACTATTAACACCTTACCATTGGAATATTAGTTTTTACTTGCGTTCTAATAGAAAATATTGTTAGAACTTAAAACAAAATTTGAAGCAAGGAAACGTTTTTTTATGCATAAATTTTATAATATACTTTTTGTAATTTGGTTTAATTTCTAGGACCTTGGTCAAGTAAATATAAATTTAATATAAGAAATCTTCATGTGTTTCCCCTAATACATTCCTTTTAGCATTTTCAAATGAGTCTTTCACTTGTTTAGAATTTTCTTAGCTCTAATAAATCGTACTGCACAAGGAAACTCGGACGAGAAATTGTTTAAATATCTTTGCGGGCTAACATTTCGAAGCTGTTTGAAATTTGCTGGGCAAAACAAAACAATTTCTACAGCTACAAACAATTACTCATGATTTATGGTTTCCTGGTGATTCTACTCTCTCTGCCTCTCTGATCTCTCTCTCTTTCTTACGAGCCCAAGTTTTCGATTCGTAATTTACAAGCTTTCTCCCATGTTTAAATAATTATTTCTCCACAAAAATTTCAAACAAACCAGAATTTCGGGACAAATTCCTGAACGTTTAATATTGTCCCACATTTATATCATAATGAGAGATTTTTGTCTATTCTATGCATAAGAAATAACAACGCGTCCTTTGCAGTGAGATCTGGTTCTTGTTTTCCAGAATTACACCCCGAGTGTTAACCCATGTGATCCGTTAACGCCGATGAGCATGAAATTTGTGTAAATGTAATACATAATAATTATATATTTTTAATAATATACAAGTTTAAAATCTTGGGTACATTCCAGGATTTGTTTCTCATGGAACTTGATGCCATTGCGTAAGGAAAGCTGAAAACAATTATGAAGTTATTAAAAATAATACTTCGAGGATATTTAACTTTTGGTTTTTAAAACTTTTCGACGCAAAAACGGAAATGTCGACAGAAATCCATTACCAGTTTACCTGATAAGTATTGGGTAATAATTCGACTTTAATTAATTTTTTAATATTTAGTCTTGAACCTTTAAAACTGTCGTTTCAATTTGCGAGACTCACTTTCCTCTTTACGATGCCTTATAGCTCTAAACCTTTAAATTGAATGTTAATTGCTCATTGCTGGACTAACATTTATGTTTGAGCCAGATCCAAATTGTTACATTAGATGTACTTGCAAATTTGTTGGAAATTTGTCAAAATAGTTGTAGTTTATCGGTTTTTTACTTGATAAAAAACATAAATTTAGCGTCTAAATTAAATCCTTCATTTCTTTATAGGACGACATGGACGGATAATTAAATGCTTGAGTTTCCTCGTTGAGCCAACTTTGGCAACTACTATTAATTAAAATATGAATTATTATTTCCTCTTGGAGGTCGACAATTTTAACATTTTATCATGAAAGGATTTCAGGTGTATATTCAATATATATAATACATTGAAAACAAACAGTGCCTTTGACCCCCGATACGTCATTCGAAATGCCGTTAAATTCTTAGAAGATATTTTGGATCCAATTCACCATTTTCAAAATTTTGACCCCCTTCTGAAGGAGAATTTCAAAAATTAGGAGACTTGTAGTTTTATTGTACTCTTTTTCGATAACCAAGTTAACCAAGATAAATCACGTTCGCATAATTTAAAAATTATTTTAACAAAATGCTGAAAATTTTGCTTCCTAATATTTTAAGCGACTGTAGATGTAACTATGGAGGGAAAATTGTTTTTTTAACATGCGTTGTTTTTTGGCAAAACTAACACATATAGGCTTTATTTACAAGGCTTTTTTTATGATTATTATTATATTTAGTATTTAAAATTGTATTTCAGGTAATTCTTACTTTAAAAAGTATTAATTTTTAAAAATAGTAAACTAAAACTAGCAGCTCCGTCTATTTTTGAAACTCATGCTATACCAGCGTAAATCTTAATTTTGGTAAAATTTTGCCCCAATATTTCCTCATAGTGAAATTAAGTAAATAATTTTTTCGAAAAAAAAAATCAAAATTTTCAAAATGGAATAATTCTAATACGCAAAAGTGGCTAATAACTATTTTACAATTTCGAAATTGAATTTGAATTTATTTCCCAATACACCCCTCCCCACCCAAACCGACTTTTAACCCTGGGCGTTGGGCGCTGACGCCGCTCCTTCGCGCAAATAATAAAATAACCAATGATTTTTAAATAAAGTTTTACTTGCGTTCTAATATCAAATATGGTTAGAACTTTAAGAAATATTTTGAAGGGAGGAAACTTTTTTATACATACAATTTATAATATACATTTTGTAATTTGTTTTAATTTCTAGAGTGTTGGTCAATAAAATAAAGTATACAAGTATTGTAAAGTAACACGTTTTGTTACATGTGTCCACAATGATCCCACCACAAAAATCTTAAACATACTGGTTGAATTTTGCAAAAATTTGTGAATATTTGATAGTTGATTTGAAGTTTGCATGTATCCTAATTGATTTTGTGTACTCTCATTTTCTATAATGGCTTCCATTTTTAGAATTATTTACGTTTTTATTTAATCTGACAATTTCATTCAAATGAGAAAATTTGAACGTACCTGAAATTGTTAATTATTTTCCACTTTAAACTTCGGAAGGTCTTCTTTATGTTCTCGGGAATAAAAAATTGTGCGTGGATATTATTATTTAGTAGCAGTTCCTTATATGTACGTATATAATTTCTACTCCGGCTTGCATTTTCCATTGTAAAATCCATTTCTTTTAAATGATTAATCATAACTTCTTCCTTTTTGCCAAATTCAGAAATTTATTCCAGACTACTGAATCAATTTTTGCAAAAACCAATTCTGAGCCTAAATAATTATTGGTATAAGGCAACATTGCCATGTGTGTACTTATGGCCCGGAAGAGAGAATTTTGTTTATTGACCAAATCTATTTCTTTTAAAATGGTAACAAATATAATAAGAATACAATCAAATTTTTAACGGAGCTATTCCTGCTAATTTTTAAATTTTCGGAATATTATTTTTATTGATTGTTCGTGCTATTTTGGACGGATGTTGATAAGGTTGGGCTTGCAAATATTCGGGGCTTAGCAGCTAAGACGAAGTAATTGCCTGTGAGATAATTTACGATTTTTGGAAAAACAAAAAGCAATGTAGGATATATAATTATATATGCGTTTAATATAATGTTTATTTTGTATTACAGATTCATCTCTGGACAAAGCGTTTTGAGAATCCTCGTTTTACGTCCGACAAATTTTGACAAGGGAAATTATGTACACGTAATTGAAAGTTTGTGTGGTCGAATGCAACAGGAGCGTGGTGGTTTCAAACACCACACAAATGAATATGTGGGACCTGAAAATAATAAGTACATTTTATCCATTCGTCATTGAAGTTGAGAGTTACATTCGAGACTTTCGACCACATCCGAACTTTTGCTCGTGCAAACTGAATTTGTTGAGCACTTGTCAAAATTTCGAATAAAAGTTCTTCTCTTTATTTCTTCCTCACTCCCACTGAATTGTGGTAAATTATTTATGTTATTAGGTTTTATTTATTTTGCAATACCCCTAGTATTTTTTTTAAAACTTTTTTCATACCAAGGTTAACCTGAATTTTGGTAAAATTTTGCAGCAATATTTGCTCTCAGCGAAAGAAACAAAGCTGACCTTTGGTCATCACAAAGTTTTAGACCAATTTTAAATTTTGTTTTAAATGTAATTCGAAGAAATAAAGAAAAAACGTCTACCACTGCAGTCCAAATATTGTAATGCGATTTGATTCTTTTCATTCACGATTTTAATATTTCTTTGCTCTACATTGCCTGGAATTGCGTTTATTATTCTTAGTTATTCGGGTATAATTTCTACTCCAAATTGCATTAAAAAAATCAATTCTTGAACTTCATTTGCACGCTTTCTTCAAAAGCTACCGACGGAGGGGTCGCTCTGCCATGGAGTTGCAAATTTGCTAACGAGTAGTGGAAATTGGAATGGCGTAAATTACTTTTAAATAACTATGGTCATTAGAAAATTTCCCGGTTTTTACTAAATTTTCTTGATACGTTTAATTGATAATTTTTCCAGGCGTTACCAAATGTTTCCGGGTGGTAAAAACATTCCCGGTTTTGATCAAATTATTCTTATTCCAAAATGTTTCCGGATGTTAACAAATACCAATACGGTTATTTATAGTTAACAAGCGTAGTTAATTGAACTTACCATTACCAACCAATTTCTGGAAAACAGAGGTTACTTACGTTCCAATAAAAAATATTGTTAGAATTTTAAAAATTTTGAAGCAAGGAATCGTTTTTATAAAATTTATAATATACATTTTGTAGATTGTTTTTATTTCAAGAACCTTGGTCAAGTCGATATAAATTTATTATAACACAAATCATCTTGTTTTTCCACTATGTATTACTTTCCTTTGAATATTTTAAAATAAGGCTGTTTCCCATTTTAGAACTATTTACGTTTTTATTTAATCTGACAATTGTCATTTAAATGAGAAAATTTGAACGTACCTGAAATCGTTGAATATTTTCCACTTTAAACTTGAATTTATTGTTCAAAATATTATGAATCATTTCCATTGCCGTTTTGTCTTCCTTCAAAGTGTAATTATTACATTTGGTTCTAACAGGTTTTATAGACTGATCCTGAGTTGTGAAAATAATTAGGAAGGTCTACCGAGCATTGAAATATTCTGCCACGCATGATGTTCTCGGGAATAAAAATTGAGTGAGTGGAACGGGAAGGAACGTATCGTTAATTGTTGACAGCGTGTCAGGAATATTTATCTGCAGGAGTACAATGGAGAATGGAGTCATTCGGCGAAAGGAAGAATAACAAATTTCACACCGAGTTTTGATGTTGAACCACTTGATCCGTTACGGCCGAGAATGTAAATTTGTGTGCATATTTGTAATACATGATAATTAAATATTTTTAATGATATTATACACGTTTAAAATCTTTTGGGTGTCGCATGGAAGTTGATGTCATTGCGTCATGAAAGGCTGAAAAGAATTATGAATGGATTAAAAATACTTGGAGAATACTTTCGCTTGTGTTTTTACAACTTTTCGTCGCAGAAATGGAAATATTGACGACAGAAATCCATTTACAGTTTACACAATAAGTATTTGGTAATTTAACGTTAATCTATTTTTTAATATTTTCCCACTCTGTACGCATGCACAAGTTATCAAATTATTGTCAAAAAAGGAAATCATGAGAAAACATATTTAGTTTTTGGCTCAATCGGAAATATTAGAAACTTGACGCATTTTTTTGGTTGTACAATGAGTGCAAATTGATTTGGTGGTCAAGTGTATTTCTTGAGCCTCGTTAAGAAGCAGGGAAACCAAGAGACTGAAGAATTTGTACATTTCGTATCATTCTATATGCTCGTTTTAATACTTTAGGATGTGCCATAATGGTTTTACACTAATCTGAAATTGAACCAAAGCAAAGTTGCTCGAATTTTGAAACTGACGATGTACCAAAATCAAGCACAGCGCGGGAAGCGACCGTCACGTGATGCTCCTATCCCGCTCCACGCATGATTTTTGGGACATTCTGAGATTAGTGAGTTATAAGCGGCGATATAAAGTTACATGTAGTCCATGGAAATTAATTAAATTAATTGTTCAATGTAAATTTATTATTTTTTATGCCAATTTTGCCAGGGCAAAAACTATTTTTTGTCAATTCTGTCTTAATGACATTAAAAGTAGATTTTTGCCCGCGTCAATAAATCCCTCCAAATTTTGTCCGCTGAATTTCCCATTGACGCCATTGAAGAAACATTTAATTGATCAATAAATATTTTGTGTGGCGTACAAAAATGTATATGGATAATTTTATTTAACGGTTCGTTATGTTATATAAGCATAACGCTGTATATAATAGCTTAAATAAAGGAATAAATAGCAAGGAGAGTGAGGATCAGGAAAACGGGAAAAAGGCTGCAAAGAAAGTTAGGTGTCCTGTTTGTAAAGCTGTTGATGTCTTCTTGATCCTTTGACTCAGCTTTTTTCTTAGATTAAATGATGCTTGGCTGAATCTATTTTTTTCATTGTGAAGATGCTTTTTAGATGGTATTTTTTCCTTCGCCCGGGATAAGAATTTTGAGAAAAAAAATCCAGACTATAGTCTATACTATTAATATCCAGTATACTGGATATTTCCAAAATTTTAATAAAAAACACTGTGTATTTGGAATCACCGCACTTAACTTCCCTTTGTATTTAACCTTAATATCTGAGATAATGTTATGACGGTTTTCCTTTCACAAATTAATGCTTAACGGGAGCGAATTTTATGTGATGTCGTCCGTCGGATGGCCGACAAAATATATACAGCAACTGCTCCTTTCGAAGTATTCGAATTAATTAAGGAAGACCTAATTAATTATCAAATTTGAATTCGATAAAAGTAGAAAATCTTTTTAAAGGATTTGAATCATTTAAAAAATGTTTTTTACTCCATTTCCTTTCTTGCTTTATATAAATTATTTAATATGTTTTACAAAAAATATTTATTCCAAACATTCAATCTCGAAATATTGTTTTGTATAGAAATAAGTCGTCGCGAGACGTTAAGTTAAATTCGAGTCTGAATTAGACTAAATTCACCCACTGAAATGTCAGAAAATAATTTTCCTCGTATTAAAGCAACGGGCTGCTTAAAACAGTTAATGACTCACTTATGGGCAGCCTTGCCCATAACTGATTTGTTTTAATTTATACCCACAACTGACAAATTTTTACATTTTCCCACTTTTCCCCCCATTTGTACATATGCACACGTTATCAAATTATTGTCAACATGAAAATCATAAGAAGAGATATTTAATTCATGCCCTAAATGGGAATATTAATAGAAACTTAGCGATGCCACATTTTTGGGCTGTACAATTGCCAATTGAATTGCACGTCAAGGGAATTTTTTAGCCGCGTTTTAAAGAATGAAAACCCGTCCAGAAATTTGTACATTTCATATTATTTTATATGCTCGTTGTATAACATTTTTCTATTATGGGAGTTTCCTAGAATTATTATTGTATTTCTTTTGACAGGTTTGCGAATCCATGCGTGATGTAAAATAAAAACGCACCAAAATTGTTTCCGGAATGAATTCTCGGCGGATTTTGATACGCTTGAGCTTGCTTATCGTTAGTTCTCAATCAAATTGCCTATTGATTAGGTTCTTCTTACTGTATTACCAATCAAACTTTTGACTTCCTTAATCCAGTTCCACACTAACGATAGAACAGATATTGACTGAGAAGTGAGCAAAATACGAGGAATGACCCTCTGTACTAAATAGTGTACATAGGTTTATAGGTGTGTAGGTTTATAAACTCCCTTGAGTTTCACTTCTTGCCTGGCATTTTCTGTCTGTGAGAACGCAAACGAAAACAATTGATGCCCTAATATTGACCTTGGGAATAAATTCCGGGCAAAAATTAGGGGCAGCCAAAAGGGCGAAAATCACTGCGCGAATTTAAATTTCCGAGGAAAATATAATTCCTACGCTATTACGACTTGTAAATACTCGAGGCCGTAAAAATGAATTTAATAATTTAGAATTTAATTTTTCTATGTAAATTTATAATTTGAATTTAATGCCAATGTTTCCAGTGCAAAAAATTTTTTTGTCAATTCTGCCCAAATGGCAAAGAAAGTAAATTTTTACGTTATTAATTTAAAATAACGGTTATGTGTATATATGTACATTTATATTGACATTTTTTATTATGTTAATTTTTTGCGAAATTTCTTATTTTTAGCTGGCTTCATTTAGGTATTTTAATTTCTGAAATTAATTGAATTTTTATAACCTTTGCTATATTTTGTGTATTATAATGATGTGGACAAATCTCTAGGAAATGCCTTATTTAAATTATTCGCAGATAATCTTGTATTTTATTCAATAAATAGTTGTGTAGATCAGCCGATCTTTCAACACCATTACAGAGTCTATACATAACTGGTGCAATGAAATAAAATTAGAAATAAATTTTGAAAAAACAGTCCATGCTTCTCTATAATATTCTATAGAAAATCATTACTAAAACCATTTCCCATTTCTAGTATATAATAATACAGAAATAGAATTAGTTACTGAATATAAATATTTAGGAGTAATATTTGATAGTAATCTTACTTTTCATTTTCCCAGTTTAAAAACGTATGCTACAAAACCGTTTCAGCTATAGGTTACCGATCAATATAATTGAACGTTTGATTTTAAAGTGTTAAAAAACAGGATCATTCTATACATTTTGCTTTTATAAGGTTTTGACTTATTAATTTGCACGTATTTCTCAGTTGATTTCTACTTCCTACAACAAAACTTTGTTTTCCAAAATCCGGATTTCGAGACAATTAAATCCAAACAACAGTTCTAATTTTACGACCCAGTTTCGGAGGGAAAATTAAAAAAAATTGTAGTCACATTTTATTTTATTTTTTTCATAAAACGTGTAACTCCCAGAACAGCCAAAGGTGTAAGAAATTTTTGATAATTTCTTAATTTTTTGGGACACGTTTTGCGAACAAGTTACATGTTGTTTACATATTGGAATTCATACTTTTTCCCACTAATTCTGAGCAGAACGTATCGCTGACTGAAGCCATCAGTTTTAAATAATTAACCATTAATTTTCAGGATATTATCTTCATTCATTTTGTATTTAATATCGAAGGATATGACCCAATATCTTTACCATATTATCGCCATACGTAAACTTACACTGGCAGGGCATAAATTCTTTTTTTCCTGTCGATGCTAACATGTAACAGGCGTCCTGTATATTTTCCGCGCGAACAAATTCTTCATCCTTATTGTATGAACGAATATTAAAATTTTCTATAGTTTTTTTTAATTCGCGGGAACTGCTCGAGATAAATTTATATGAAAAGTGTTATACATATTGGCAGTGTGGACATCACAAAACGGAAAAATAAATTGCAAATTTTCGCGAAAAACTTTGATTTTATTCGAAATTTTTGCTCACAATGTAATTTCCCCAAAACGTTTGTGCATTTAACGTCACCTTGACTCCTGGGCTTTGCTATTTAATACATGACAAATATCTCAGTATAAACGCAGCGTAAATTACTGGATAAACTGATAAATCATTCTCAAAATAATACTAATAATAAATAAATTTGAATGCAGCGGAACTCGTCGAAATAAATTCGGTTAGATTTGTCTTTAAAAAAATATTTAGCGAAATTTACGTTGCATGCTAGCGCCGCACTCGTCGTTTCATTGTAATAACTAACACCTTTAGTAAATGATTGTATTTTAGTATTGACAAATTCAAAATTTTGCGGTTACTTTCTAGCAAAAGTCAAACTTTTCATGTTACAAGCTTATTATTTTGTCGTATTTTGGAAACAATATTACAATTTTTACAATTCCTTCACCATTTTGCGTTTAATTAATTTCGTGATATTTTGAGCGTTCCCGCATTGCTGGGTCATCGCAATAAGATATCGGCGAAGGAAGAAGACGTTGGTGCCTTGAGATCCTTCGCCGAAATCAAGGGTTCCAATCAAAAACAATAAATTTGGTCGAAACGGACCTTCTATGTATAAATCATCCTTCGAATGCAGTCAATAAAACTGGATTTATTCACCACGTATCTCAGAAGAGGTTAATTAAATAATTTCAGTATTTGTTTGCTGCTCACGTGTTTAAACATTGAGGTAGCTGTGGTTACTTTTGGCTCTTTTTTGGCACTTGGATGACTTTACAAGTGTTGGGGTCTGAAGATTAAGCGGGAAATTCAAATTCATACATATTAAAAAGTCAACACCACACTAATTCTACCTTCAAGGACTCCAAAGAAAAAACATTTACGATCTCATGTTTTCTACCTCGTTACCACAACTTTTGATTTTCTATATTTATTTTAGTATATACGAATTCAATAATATTTCGTTCTACCTAAAAATTCGGATAAAAATTCAAACCTAAATTTTGTGAAAATCAATTAGTTTTTTATCCTGTTTAAAATATGTTTGTACAGTTTAAACGTAATCTAATAAATTCTTGGACCGCGCAGGTAAGGTTCATTTGAATTCTTTAAAACAACAAAATTTTTACTGTCGTTAACATAGGCCTAATATGTAAGTGTAATGAATTTTGTGCAGCTGTACACACATTGTGTAAAATCCATTTCGAATTTAGTTTCGCACTAACTGGGTTATTTAAAGATAAACGAATATCGCTTACAACATTTGTAATTTTGTGTTTTCACAAAATTTGAAACTTTGGAATTACTATTTCTTAAAATACACTAAATCAAAAAACAAAATAGAATAAAAACAATTTGTTGGGTCTAACAATAGTATGTGGGATGCTGGTTCTGTAAATTCGTGGGATTGTTGGAACATTTAAAAAGTGATATGCAATGTTTAGAGGAAACTTGTTTGTGCTAACTGACAAAGCTTTGTAACTAAATAACACTACAGTTAATGCGGGAAAAATTCTCGTATTCAGAATTGTCGCTCACGTTTGACCGGTCAATGTTTTGATAATAAAAGGTCACATCATCCGTAAATTTCGAATAGCCCAAACTATAGTTCACTTTAGGGAATCACAAAAATTGTTTCAATAAATTTAAAAAAACAAATTTGTGTTCCCTATTAATATTTCATGGAGTTTCATTCAATCAGCGGTGATTCGGTATTTAATTTTAAAAAATCATGAAAATAAACATTGACGTCATATTTAGATAATATTTACCCCGCCGTGTCTATACTTTAACCCAAATCTTTAAAAATTGATTTATATTGTTTTGCGAAACTTAAAGAATTCATTCAAATTCCTTAAATATTATACATATTAAAATTATTTAAATGCAATAAAAAATAGTAACATCATGAAGATAAATTATTGAAATTAATATAGGATAACTTAAGTTCATGAAAAACTATTCAAATTAGTTTAAGAAGATTTAAAATAATTAAAAGTTTTTGAAATTCATTTAAAGAAAGTAAAATTCATTGAAAACGAATCATTATCTTACAATTCAAATTATCTGAGCATAAGAGTGTGTTAATACAAACCTATCTGTTAGGAGTTTAATCCGAAGCGTAGGGTTTGGTTAGAAAATTGAAACTAAAAAAATTTGCCAAACGGCTGGAATGACCGAATGTTGCATGGGTTTCGGTTCGGATCCATGAGATTTGGTTCGGTTACAAACTAGCCCTACAATTCAAAGTTCGGTTTTAAGCTAATTTGTAGCCGATTTTCAATTTTATGCAAAAATGCAAAAGTTTTTAAAATTAAAAGAATTAAATGTTTGGAAAACTTCAGTTTATTTTCAAATTCACGCCTTTTTAAAATTTTAAATGTATACTTGTCATTTGATGGGAAATCAAATTATGAGTAATAATTAAATTTTTTTGTCACCGAGAACCCACAATTTGATTTTTCAAACCATTTTGTCATTTTTTTAAAAGTATTTTTCGGTGCTTAAAATGCTATTTTGAATAAAATAATACATTGTTTGCAATTTGAATAGCAAGTTTGAAAGGCATGAGGAATACTTACAAACATACGAATGCCTCTACTTAGCCCACATTACAGAGTTTTTGCATTAAAAACTTTAAACTATTAGAACCCCAGTCATTGCGTATGTAATAACTTTGTGAGACTTTTTGGTTATTAAAAACTGGTTACAAAAATATTGGGACGACAAAATTTCTCGTATCTTTGGCAAGCCAATATATAAATCCCAATATATAATTATCCCAAATCACAAACTGATTTTTGTCGTACTAATATACTTTTCACCGTATTCTTTATATTTAAGAAATATATACAGAGAAGAAAATTATAGAAATTAATTTATACACTTATTTCCGTGTTTCTCGAAACGTGAGTTGACTCTAAAAGTCAAATGGACGAAAATCATTGGCAAATGCTATAAAAATATTAAAGTTTAGAAAATATATTTGAGATGGCTTTCGGTCATGATGTTTTCCGGTTATATGATATAATTAACTATATACTGAGACTTTAATTTTTTAAATATTCATATTATTTTTATATTTATAAAAACTTTTAAATCCTTTTTAAAACTTGAAATTTGACCTTTAAATTTGATACGGAATTATCTCTCTCCTTGTAACAATCGCCGACATGTGACACGCGGTATTGAATCCCATTTAAAGTGTTTTGAAGGAATGCAGAGCTCAACCCGCAAGTATAATTCATTGATTTTCATATATTGGAGTTTATTATTTTGTTTCCCATTTAATTTATTATTTTATTTATTAATTAAGTTCATTATTTTTATTTATTATTTTTATTGTCATTTAATTTTTTTTATATATTTTTAATATTTAATGGATAATTATTTAATTTGTTATGTATTTGTTGCTCTTGTTTATTATTTTTTTAATAATTTTGAACATTTTGCATCATTTTTCCATCTTTAATATTTTTGCATAAAAATTTTGATTCAGATTCGTATAATTTTGCTAGACGTTCGCCTGCCAGTTTTGTCAGACATTCAATTCTTTAAAAATTCAAACAAAAAATTTATAGAAACCAACTGTATTTTCCGGCGTTTATTAAAAACAAACGATTTTAATGTACATAATTGCATGATAATAACTGGTAATACACATAAAAAAATGAATGTCACGGACTACAAAGTAAATACTAATACATATATTCAAGTAATTTGTGTGTGCATTATATGTATTAAAAGTACCCAAGGGCCTTATGGAGTCGTAACCATCTTAACATTTTATTCAAATGTTCTCTTTGCAACTTGCGAGGAATTCTGCTCGTGATAGTTTTATTTATGGTTATAGGTTAGTTCAGGTTTGGTTAGGTTCGGCGTTGTATTTGAGCATGGCCGTCGGCAATAATTCAAATTTGGCAATAACATCACTGTAGTGAATGTGTATTTTTACGTAAGTTGATAACATAATAAATTAACAGTAATTAATTTTATCCATCCAGTTTAGATTTTCACAATAAGTAAATTGATTGATATCCTTTTGGTTCCAATTAATTTCAAGTAAAACATTATGGCAACATTATAATGTTTTACAGTGAAATGGTTTCCATTCTTTTACCCAACTTTTAGTTTTCCACATATTTATTTTATTATACAAATTTAATATTCGGCTTGTCTTAAAATTCCAGTTATAAATATTCATTTATAATTCAACCTCATTCGCAGTGTTGTATTGTTTGGCTTAAATATTCCGTAATAAATATTCTCACAATCTGCTTCATACTTTTCAGTCGTATTTCAACGTTTCACTCAAATTTAACTCTCAATAGAATCAAGATACTCTTGTGGATGGGAAATCACAGGAACAAATGATGCATCTGCTATTTAGCAATAATATCTGTTATATATCTGTGTTATACATTATTTTTTTATATATGTTTATAATAGTTTAGTCGTTTGAAAATTATAGGGATTAATTTTATGGCAAGCAACAAATTTTGTCATCAATCCACGATCTCCAGTAGTTAAAAATTGGCATTTGGATTTTTAGAAATAAGTTTATGTATTTATTTATAGATTTAAAAAAATCATTCTTAACCTCCTTAATTAATTTTGCGGTTAAAAATTCACGAAATCCGAATTGATGATACTGTGTTGGAAAGTTTTATTTGAGTTTTATGTTTAATTGGCATTGGTTGTGCTGAAAACATATTACTATTTAAAATTTTTGCTCACCTTTGGAAGTTCAATATTTTGATAAAAGGACCACGATATGCATAAATTTCGAATAAGTAAAACCAAGTTCATTTTTGGCAATCACAAGATTAAACAAATTTGAAATAAAGTTTAACTCACCTCAAAATACTTCAATTTAGGCGTTTGATTATTTCAGTGTTTGGCGCCATACTGCACTTAAGAACCGTGTTGGCAAGGGTTGAAATTTAAACTTTTGTTGATTGCCAACGTGGAACTAACTTACAATGAATTATTAGTGTTGTGAAAAGTTGATGTGCAAGGAATTGTAAATAATTCCTTTTAAAAGAAGAAATAAACAATTGAAGCCGCGTGCAGACACTTTGGATTGTTCCGTTCCAGGAACGGATCTAGTTACACATGGGCACACTAATTACCTTATGAGTTGGCTAATATGTAGAATATTTTGCAGTGCTCAATCATACGTGGAAAAATACTTGTTGCTTTTTAGTTGTTGCCAATGTTATTACAGAAAATAAAGACGATATTCCGCTTCTGCTCCGAATACATATTACTACTGCTGTATTATATTCAATCTAGTTATGCTTCTACAATGCATTGATTCTGTCCCGTTGATATTAAATCGGACCATTAACTCAACATAAAACCAGCATGGATTTTTGATAAATGATGAATCATCGCGGAATAATAAAAATAATAAAGTTTCCAAAATATATATATTTGTGATGGATTTCAGTCGTGATGTGTTTTGTCTAATGGGTTTTTTGGTTAATGGGAAGTTACCACACGGCGTGTTCAATTTTAAAGTTTAGGTTTTTAAAATGCAATTTTTTTTAATTGCCCCATTTTTTTAAAATTCAAAACGTTTCAGATTAACTTAAAATTGGACTTTTAAATTTGACACCGAACTATCTCACGGCGTTGACAAACGACTAGCATACAAACTATAAGCTTAAGGAAATCAATTCAATTTGAAATTGACCTTTTTCAGTAAAGAGTATATGATTTAATATGTTAAATTCGGATGCTGTGGTTGGTTGTGAGGTCTTGGAAAAGTGAAAAATGGTAATCTGTTATGGTATGGTTGTACAGAAAAAATATACCTGTTTATAATACATTCATTTTTTACGGTTACGTGGAAGTTATTCCTATTTATATTTGTGGCTTACATTTGGCCGGTCAATGTTTTGAGGAGAAGGCCGAATTTCCTAAATAAACTGCGTAGAAGTAGAAAGTAGAAATTAGTTAATTTTTGGTGTATACCCAAGATTTTTGAAAATTTTTAAAACTAAAATTTGATTCCCTTTCTGCAGTTTAATTAATTCAACGTTTTGATCACTTAAACACCGTGCTAGAAAAATCTACAATTGATTCCAGAAAAAAATTCCGATTACCTGTAGTATATTCAGAATGCTGTCATTTTCAAAGAATCCGAAATTTTCCTCGGGTACAACATGTAACCGCGGGTCAAGGGTGCAGCAAACAAACTCTCCTTCCTCGCTCAACATTAAATATAATTGTCTGAAGTGCAAAAGCGCTTTTCAAGCTATTTTCTCGCTTAATTCTACTCTTGCATACGTTTTATATGCCAAGCTAATAGCGGAAATGAAATTGAAGTTGGATTTTAATTTAGTTATATTATTTAAATATAGTTTAATAACAATTAAATTAAAGAATAGTAATTAGCCTTTTCACAAATGAAATTGTGTTTGTGATCAATATTATGTTTGTGAACTTTTCTCTTCACGATCTCGGCACTAACTCTCCGATCTCGTTTTCTTCTTTATCCATCCTTGCTTGGGATGACGTCATTCGCGCCCCCTCGCACAAATCATTTTCATTTCCATAACACTTTTTATCTCCTGCAAAATGAACTCTGCTCTTGACCCCCGTCCATCAAATGAACTTTAGTGGGCAATTCTTCACCTCTGCTGTGCCTGACCTCTGCTTCAGTGGGTTGTGTTTCGCAAGTATCGTCGGTGGGTTCATCACATGACTCACTGGTGCGGTCACGTTGGGCTGCTTCTGCTTTAGTGACATTACACGAACTTTGTCGTGTGTTGTGCTGAATCGATTTACCCAGCAACACAATACATAGACGTTTTTTTGACGGTTTCTGGATGAACATTGTTCTTCGCTAGAAAAGGCATTGACGTTTTCTAGTACACAGGTCTATATTGTGGTAGTGTCTTATATTTTACGCTGAATAATTTTGGAAAACTGCCGAATTGAGGTTGAGAGAGGTGAAGAGAGTTGTTTTTATTACAACAACAATATTATTATTCTTGAATATAGAAATAGAATGATCTCGAGATGAGGAAAACCTCAGTATTTATAGAGGAAAATCGAGTAACAATCGAAAGAAAGAGTAGCGATAGCGAATCAGATCAAATCAACATTCAATAAAAATATTACACAGGCAATATTACGTAACAAAGATAGCGTAGCTATGACAACGTGTATAGAATACACCAAGCCGTCTTCTCTTCGTGAAGACGAGCGAATCGGAGGAACGAAGTGACTGCGACAATATACTACTGTATTTTAGGTAATTAAATTGGAAAGAAATCGAATATTTGTCACTTGATTAGATTGTTTAATATTTTTATATATATATTTTTTATAATATGATGCTGCAAAGTGGGCTATATATCCATGTGCATTTAAATGCAGGATACAACAGTAATAATAACTGTTATATGGACAAATTTTATAACAATTTCCTGTATATTTATTTCCATTACATTTTCATTGCATTTTGAGGATAGTCGCAAAGTTATATGCAATGTGAAAAAGTTTAAAGTTGAACCATCAATTTACATGGATTCACCAATAATTTTTAAGATATTCGGGGTGTTCTAAAATTCGAGAATTTTGTCTACAGATTGTTTCAGGCAAAATCTGACTGACCGGATTTTAACAACGGCAAATCTAGATTAGTTCATGGACTCCTTTAACAGGGAGAATTTAATAATAGTTATTTAAAAAATTATTATTAAAAAATTAAATTAATTTACAAAAAACTAATTAAAATAATTTAAAAAAATTCATTTCTCTAAAAATTAGTAATACTGAAATTAATTTAAGAAACAAATTCATGGAAAATTATTGAAATTAATTTAAAAAAACCTTAAAATCATCAAAAACTGTTCAAATTAATTTAGGAAGATATAAATTCATCAAATATTACTGAAATTCAATGAAATGGGAAGAAATTTTAAGCGATTTGAATCATTTAAAAACTGTTCTTCTAGTCCATCTTCTGTCTTTCTTTATATAAATTATTATTTATTGTTAACAAAAATCAATTATGTGAAACATTTAATCACCCAAATATTTTTGTAGACATAAGTTGTCGCGAGACGTTGTTTTAATTCGAGTTTGAATTAGACAAAATTCACCCGCTGAAATCTCAGAGAAATATTTTCCGTGTATTTGAGCCACGGGCGGTTTAAAACAGTTAATGACTCACTTATATAGGCGTTTCCCCCTATTTGTACATATGCACAAGTTATTAAATTATTGTAAATATGAAAATCATAAGAGAAGCTTTTTAATTCTTGGCTCAAAATGTGCAAAAAGTCGAAAAAAATGACTAAATTTCTACCACTTCGGTTATTTTTTTCGACTTTTTGCACATTTTTAATGTTTTTAAATTTACCTGACAAACGGTATGAAGAATAAAAAATTAATATTTATTGCTTCTAGGGTAACTTTTTGTGCTGAATCCGAAACAAAATGTCTCACCTGTGTTTGGTCGCTTATTTAGTTTGTAGAATTGAAAAACCTAGATTTTGAGCACTTAATCACAAATTTTAATAGAAAGGAATGAAAATTTTAAAAATCCGAGGAAAATTAAACCTAGTCAATTTAATTTCCTTTCATTTGAGTCCATGGTCATGTAGATCGTCAGAGTTTTGTGGTCCCTATCAGTAAATCCTCGGAAAGCATTTAGTGCTCCCATTTAAATACATGGACATTTAAAAAAATAATTTTGTGCAAAAATGAGTCTAACTGACTGCAAACTATGAGGTTTTGATATTTTCGAGGTTAGAAAAAAACATCGGGTTCTTGACTCTCCGGGTAAGTCTGAAATTACTGATAACATTATTGTAACGACTGTTTATTTTGACGTAACTTGCTAATATTATGTAATTTTATTCACCCATTTTAGATTTTGACGATGAATTGATTGATATCGTTTTGCAAACATTTTTCAAAAAATCTTCAAATAGCTCAAGCAGTCAAAATGTTTTACAGTGTAATGGTTCCATTCTTTTACCCCAACTTTTAGTTTTCCACATATTTATTTTATTATACAAATTTAATACTCGGCTTATCTTAAAATACCAGTTATAAATATTAATTTATAATTTTAACTCATTCGCGGTGCTGCATTGTTTGGCTTAAATATTCCGTAATAAATATTGTCACAATCTGCTTCTTAATAATGTTTTAATAAAATTTAACTCTCAATAGAATAAAGATACTCGTGCGGATGAGAAATCCCAGGAACAAATGATGCATCTGCTCATTAGCAATAACATCTGTTTAAATGTGTTATACATTACTTTTTATATGTGTTTATAATAGTTTAGTCGTTTGAAAATTAGTGGGATTAATTTGACAGCAATCAACAAATTTTGTCATAAATCCACGATCTCCTGTAGTCTAAAATTGGCATTTGAATTTTTAGAAATAAGTTTATCTATTTATTCATAGATTTAAAAAAATCATTTCCTTAATTAATTTTGTGGTTAAAAATTCACGAAATCAGAATTGATGATACTAATTGTGTCGGAGAGTTTTATGTTTAATTTGCACTGGTTGTGCTGAAAAAATATTACTACTTAAAATTTTTACTCACCTTTGGAAGTTCAATATTTGGATAAATAGGCCCCGGTATGCATAAATTGCGAATGAGTAAAACCAAGTTCATTTTTGGTATTCACAAGATTTAACAAATTTGAAATAAAGTTTAACTCACCTCAAAATATTTTAATTTAGGAGTTTGCTTAATTCAGCGTTTTGCACCATACTGCACTTAAGAACCGTGTTGGCAAGGGTTGAAATTTAAACTTTTGTTGATTGCCAACGTGGAACTCACTTACAATAAATTATTAGTGTTGTGCAAGTTGATGTGCCAGGAAATGTAAACAATTCCTTTTAAAAGAAGAAAAAACAATTGAAGCCGCGTGCAGACACTTTGGATTGCTCCGTTCCAGGAACGGATCTAATTACACATAGGCGCACTAATTGACGTTATGAGTTGGCTAATATGTAGAATATTTTGCTGTGCTCAATCATACGTGGAAAAATATTTGTTGATTTTTAGTTGTTGCCAATGTTATTACAGAAAATAAAGACGATATTCTGCTTCTGCTCCGAATACATATTACTACTTCTGTACTATATTCAATCTGATTGTGCTTCTACGATACATTGATTCCGTCCCGTTGATATTAAATCGGACCATTATCTCAGCATAAAACCAGCGTGGATTTTTTGATAAATTTATGAATCATCGCAAAATTATGAAAATAATAAAGTTTCGAAAATATATATACTTGTGATGGATTTCGGCTATAATGTTTTCCGATTTATGGGATTTAAGTTACCACACGGCGTGTTTGAATTTAAATTTGCAATTATTTTAAATTACCCTATTTTCCCAAACATTCAAAATTATTTAGAAACATGATGCTAAAAATATGTCGTCCATATGCAGTTTGGATTGATTCTTTTCATATTCATTTCAGAATTTCAACCGACCTAGGATTTTATGAATCCCTTTACATTTATCCATTTATACGCATTTAAGCTCCTAATTTTAAATCTCAAGAAAGTTTGTAAATAGATGGTAATGGGAAACCTTTTAATAAAGAACCTTCCAGTTTTACCCCACGTGAACCTAAAATCAGAATTTTTTGTACAAAGTATTTAACTCGGTTAGAAACGTTATTCCACGTTTTCCCACGTTTGAAACTACATCATCAAGAAAACGTCACAATCCCATCGTTTAAATCTCCTTGCCACGACTTGTGATTTTCTATATTTATTTTCTTATACAAATTCCTACAGTAATGCCTAATACATAGATTGTGGCTATATAGTTGTGATTAAAATATTTTTTAAACATGACAAAACCTTTATTTTACATTTATAATATACGTTACATAATAAAGATTAACCATATCGAATTCCGTGCAGATATCCTTCGATTGCATGGAAGTGCATTTAATTTTGGTTTACACTGACCCATAGTTACTTTCATTTTTCATCATTCAAAATTTAGGAAATGTTGGCCATAATCCATAATTTTAGCTTCATTTGTATTTTCCCCTTGCGCCGCGTTTACATAGAACCGTTCGCGCTAAATTTGATTATATCTAACTTTTAGATTTTTGCAAAGCGTGACCAAACTTTTACTTTTTAGGAATTTAATAAACATTCGATATTTCAATTAATATATTTCCTACTCAATTCGTCCCTTTCCGGAACATTTAGTTCTCCAAGTCCCATCTTAGCCGTTTGAAATCAACAAAAGTTAAATTTATTTTCAAAACGAGCCAAAGAGCTCTAATCACTTAATCGATATCCATTCTCCTAAAATGTACAAAATTCAAGATCCAGGGACGTCTTTCTCCGCCCGGTTTTTTAGGATTTGAAAAACCGTAGGTTACTATTATAGTTGGACTATATGATTTGCATTATTGTTGCTTACAGTTTGTAAGGAACAAATACAGATTTGAAAATATTTAAATACAAAAAATCCTTCCGGTTTAAGTTTTTAATGCAATTTAAACCGGAGGATATCCCCTCTTGCACTGAATTGATGGTGGATATAGTTCATTTCCCGTTTATATTCCCTTGGAGGACACGTTCCGTTACCTATAGTGATCTTTTTCAAAACAATTCGAAATAAAGTTTACAAAAGTGTTATGGTGTAGCGTCTTATTTTTACTTGCTGGAGCGACATTTTAAATTAATTTGGGTGAACAAATCTCTAACAAAGCTGCTTTTTGGTTTCCCGAAGCTTCTACGTCTAATACCGCATGCTCAAAACAAGCAGAACCCTCTTTGCCGCTGTCTAAATTAGCACCGGAATCTTTAATTCCATCGCACTGGTCCTCAGAATTAAACTCTGGTGTGTTTTCTCCATCTGAATCATCAAGTACTGGACTTTTCACGACTATAATTTCGTTGTCTTTTAAAAAAACTCCTTCATTCGAAACCGAGCGATGACGCATGTGATAATATCGTAACCCGATTTCGACAAGCAATGCCAGCAAAGATAAACCCATTAGCCAACCATAGATCACAAAATTTTCTCTAAGTAAATTGTCGTCGAAATCCAACGCTTCTGCTTCACCAGCTGAAAACTGCAGTCCTTCATGAGGATTCAAGTCTATGTATTTCATATTGTGTCGAGCAAAACGTGATTCATCAATTCCGGAATAAACAGATTTACCTTCCGTTTTGAGGTAGAGTAACGCTTGGGTTTTTTTCCAAAACGAAACAATCCCTGAGTTCTGAAGGGCCTTTAATGTCCTGACCAGCGCATCCCCCTGAGCGACATTCATTGTCCAGTACAATTGTTGCAACAACAACGGCTCTGATGCGATGTGAAAAGTCTGTCTAAAAATTTGGGACATAACTTTAGCTTCAAATTTAGATTTGTAGCCCATGTCATTGTCCGGAATTATAAATCCTTGTCTAGGTAAAGGAGACTCAAGCTTCTCCATATACTCAGCCTCCTCTACATTCTTGATAATATTTTTAATGCGTTTAAAGTATTCATAACCACTGCGGTTTCTTTGAAATCGCATAAACATCTTCAGGCCCTTACGAGTTTCCGTATCTGCTAAAATTCTGTATTTGTTTGCAACTAGTTGCTCTATAGTGGTTTTTTCAGTAGCTGTTTCCGGTGTAAATCGATTACTCTTCAGAAGCGCAACGTAGATTTGACCAATGAAAAACATGATGAGTACCCATAATGAAAATTTAACTTTACCAACAGTAGGTGTCCAATGTACTTGAGACACGAGCGGAGCCAGGATATTTAGTAACAAATAATGAAAACTCAGGAATACTTGCTTTCGTTCAAAGTTAAGCTTGAACACCAAAAGAGTCGATGCGATCGCAAAGGTCAACAAAGCCCACACAAGAAATGTAAATGGTTCATATAAATCGTGCCAACCGGGTTTGTGAATCGTTTCTTTGTTAAAAATAACGTTAAAAAACAGGTGTTCTTCAAAAACATCGCGTAAAAGCCGAATTATAACTACACTTCTCTTGCTGTGAGAACGGAAGGAAAGTTCAAGACTTGGAAACGTCAAACAGCATAAATAATCATAACTCCAGGGATTTTGTGGTACCCTATTGGCAAATTCGCTAGTTAAAGTGAAGTTATGAGCTTGTGCAATAATAAAATAAATATTTATTAGATATATTTCAGAGTTGATCTCTAAAATCTCCATGTTTTGCAAACGGTTCTCTCTAGGAATGTCATTAAATGCAATATATCCATAGTTTGATCCGAGCTTGATTTCTACATTGTGAAAATTCTGACGCCGGAACCTCAACCATTGTACTCTATCCACAATGTCTTCAAAACGTTTGTCAAAAGTTCTGCCCCTGATATCCCAAATGAATAGTTTTCCAGAGATTTCCAAAGTTTCCCCTAATTTCCTGAGTCCAATAGTAAGCAAGTACACGGGGTAGCAAAAGAGTTCTGCTTTGATGTGATGATGGTGAGACCAAGCGTTGGTGAAATAAATCATTGGATGCTCTATGTGATTAAATCGTGCATAGTGGTAGTTAACTACATGGTCACTAAACTTCCAATTCATATATCCTTTTGAATCCGGTGAACAAGTCAGGTAGCAGAAACAAAATCGCCACATAACCAAATCATCTTTCACGGGTATGAATTTTGACCTCAAACTGATTTGCATTGGACTAGAAATTGTACCAAAGGCTTTGATCACGGTTGTCAGCAAAGACGATTGAAACCATTGCGATGTACTCGGCAGGTCAATGGTTATGTGGCAATTGGGAAAATCCGCAAAATAGTCCCGAAACTTATCGACCAGTTTCGTCGGATCGATGAATGAGCTACTAGTTACATGAGCTGTGGGTGAAATAGTCAAAATGATTGCTGCCATTGTTACCAATACGAAGTTCATTTTGGCTGGAATTGCCACTGCTAGATGAAAAAAAGTGCTTAAAAAGAAGGACGCGCAGGAAAGACTGGGAAACTCAAGGAAAACATTTTGTTGAGTGTTTTTATTTCCAAAGTATTTAATACAACTGGTGGATATATACAGAAATGTCCTATTTGTGGATTACCTCCCTCAATACCCTTGGTACCGGGGAAAAATAAATACCGTTTTCCCACAATAAATATTGTCTTTACGAATTTTGATAAATCAAATATTTTGTTTTTGGAGGAGACGGTTTTTTGCACGAATAGTAATCCTTGAGCAACTATCCAACTTTTGATGAATTGTTATAGAGATGTTCCGAGTAAACTATTCAATACTGTGCACGCAATCCGTATAACCCATAACCTCGCATCACAAGGGAACTCTCCCTATTGTAGCACACTGAATATAGCCTGACCTAAATTATATTCTAGGGATCGTGACAATTCATGTTTGATTTGGAATTTTTCAATTTAATCCAATTCAATTTAATTCAATTTTGTTCCCATTTACTGAACAGACCCTTTTATTAGATATTGGATTTTCCAAAAATCTTTATGTGTTGGCTCAGTATTTCAAGGTATTTAAAGGTTACTAGGTTAAAATAGTAGTTTATTATAATATACTTAATAATATATCAATTATAGTTTTAGTACGTTACAAATTCCTTTCAAACTTTAAAAACTGATTTGTCGCTTCCAGGTACCTTTACCATAAGGGACAATTGGGTCTAAACACTATCCACACGTTTTTACCGCTCTACAAAAACGTTTCACAGTTTTTACAAAGCCACAATCAACCGATTATATTAAATTTAAAAATGCTAAATGTCATATTCATTGCTTTGGTAAAATGCATATTTTAGATGCAGCACTGACAATTTTTAAATTTATATTTTGGTCATAAAGAAAATCATTGTTATTTTATGGTAATCATTAAATTTCTGGCTTGAAAATAGTGCTAATTGTTTAATTTTTAAAAAATGATGTTTTCTTTCTTGGTCTAAATTTTTGCACTATTATCTTATGATTTAATGATTTTGGTTTTAAAAAGCAAATTTACATCAGTAGTTGAAGAAAAGGGCACCTCAACCATTGTACCCTATCAACAATGTCTTCAAAACGTTTGACAACAGTTCTGCCCCTTATATCCCATATAAATAGTTTTTCAAAGATTTCCAAAGTTTTCCTTAATTTCCTGAGTCCAATAGTAAGCAAGTCCACGGGGTAGAGAAATAATCCTGCTTTGATGTGAGAATGGTAAGACCAAGCGTTGGTGAAATAAATCATTGGATGCTCTATGGGATTTTCGCATGCCATTGCTAGATGAAAAAAGTGCCGAAAAAGAGAGACGCGCAAGTAAGACTGGAAAAATGGTTTTCTGGGATAATTTCATATTTCTAAAGTATTTAATATAACAATGTAGGCACAAAGGTCCGATTTATGGCTTACTTCATTCAATACCCATGGCTCCGGGAACAAACAATTCGAAGATCATAAACGTTACAGTCCCATCGTTTGGTGATTTTCTATATTTATTTTCTTATACAAATTCCTAAAGTACGTTTTCCCACAATAAATACTTGCATGTCTTTACAGATATCGATACCTCAAATATTTAGTTTTTAGAGGGAACGCTGCACGAATAGTTTTCCTTGAGCAAATACCCAACTTTTGATTATTTATTATAGGGATGTTCTGAGTAAACTATTCAATATTGTGCACGCAATCCATATAACAATTTCCTCGTACCACGTTTTTAGGCACGCGTGGAACCTTTGATGTAAACTATGAAATATTTTCATATATGTATACCTAAGGCGCAAAACTTTTATTAGTGACTGGAACTGTTTAAAAATGAATTGGCCTTCCGCAAAATCCTTTAGTTTATTTTAATGTAATAATGATTGGACAAGCTAGTTTAAACGTATTGTAGAAACAAAACTCTCTCTATAAGAGACATCTTTATAAGGGAACTCTCCCCATAGTAGCACACCAAATGTAGCCTGTACGATGATTACATACTATGTACATCGGGACAATTCGTATTTGAAGTGAAATTTTTCTATTTAATCCAATTCAATTCAGCATTTTTTCAATTTACTGAACAAACCCTTTAATTCAGAATTTGGATTTTCCAAAAAACTTCATGTATTGGCTCTGCCAGTATTTCAATAGGCTTCAAAGGGAATTCTAAAGTTGTGAAAAAACAATTCGACCGATTTTTACAATGGAATCAAATAAAAGGAAACTCAGTGTTATTGCAGTATGAATTTGTAAAATTTACGCCTTTCCTAATGGTAAAGTGCGGGTTATAGGTTTTCAGCTATGGAAGCCAAAATAAGGGACTACAAGCAGACGGCACATTAGCTTTATGGCATAAATATTTCAATTTCTTGCATAAATACGAGAGACTTGATGCGTCTTTACTTGGGAGAAATGAATTCTCGTTTTACGTGATATTTGGTTAACATTATAGTTTATTACATTATACTTTAATAATTTATATTTAACTTTGATAATTTATATTTAACTTTGACAATTTATATTTAACTTTGACAATTTATATTTAACTTTGATAATTTATATTTAACTTTGATAATT